>CACKRE030004863.1:52316-73760 GCA_902602495.3 Ectocarpus sp. CCAP 1310/34 | reverse complement strand
AGAGAGATAGATAGATAGATAGAGAGAGAGAGAGAGAGAGAGAGAGAGAGAGAGAGAGAGAGAGAGAGGCGGACACCGTAAAGTGGGGCGGGGTTAGATGGGATGAGAAAGGGTACAAGTTCAGTACGCAGTTCGAGGGGTTGATCGCCCCCACCCTTGAAAAATTAGCAAGTCATGCGCCGGCGATGTCGGTCACACGTTCTGGCCTACAATAACGAATCTGAACCGCTCTATGGAGTGCACTATCCCCTCCCACCCAAACATGGCGATTCGACACCACTCGTCTTCGCGTATGCCAATACTGCCGTAGATTTCATATGCTTATCACCGCCCAACAAGGCGGACGCTGCAGCACTAACCTATTCCGGGATTCAGAAATATGAAAAATCGACCACCGCCCGCACCCAATACCTTTCGTCCGATACCTTCGAATGCTGTTCGCACCCAGGAGCCTTGTTCTAGGCCCGGGAACGTTCCTAGGAATGCCGGTACTGCTTTGCGCCGGAAAAGGGAAGAGAGGGGGTTGCTGGGCGCCCGTACCAGAGACTATCAATCTTGGAAAGGATTGGCCTGGGGCTGGGGATGGAAATGCATCGACTCAAGGACTCAAGTTTGCGGGTGCCATATGCCCCGTGTCGATCACGGCGAAAGAGGTGGGGTGTGCGCCATGCGATCAGCGGGTGATGGTTTCAGGCATCCGGCGTACTGATGATGCCTCTTGCAACAATGCAGTGGTTGTTGACACGTCGGTATGAACTCGATGCTCTCCGAGTAAGCAAGTGCACAAGACGCCAGAATGGAACTCCCGAGCGCATATTTCCACTGTGTCCCATGGATTGAGATCGCTGGTGATTGCCATCTCCCATGACTGTAACTGTTACCGAAAACACGGCGCCCCCCCCCCTATGGTTGTTTCAATAGAAACAAGTTCCTCCGACCATATTTCAGCTTGTTAGCACCATCGGCACACCTCCGCGGACAGGACTTACGCTTGAGTTATTTCACGCCGAGTCAATTCGAGACGATCGTGGGTCCCATCAGAGAGGTCTTCTCGCAGTTGTTGCGAGGTCGCCCGAGCCTTCTCAAGAAGGCCAAGAGTCAAAGGTAAGATAGATGGGCTGATGGAAAGAGAAGGATGGGAAATGATCGGTTGGTAGAGCGGGAGGGATCGACGATGAGAGAGAGAGAGAGAGAGAGAGAGAGAGAGAGAGNAGAGAGAGAGAGAGAGAGAGAGAGAGAGAGAGAGAGAGAGAGAAAGAGAAAGAGAAAGAGAAAGAGAAAGAGGGAGAGAGAGACGGAGAGGGAGAGGGAGAGAGAGACAGAGAGGGAGAAAGAGACAGAGACAGGCAGACAGAGACAGAGGCAGACAGAGAGACAGAGAGATATATATTTTCTGAGGCAGTACACAAGTCAAGCTCGTCTGCAAGAGCAAAAACTTGTATGCAGGGCAACGACTCTAGTGCATGCAACAGCTACCATGCTTGGGTGAGGATGGGTTCGTGTGCATGATACATCAACCGTTGACCGGCATGTTGAAATTTCAACAACATTGCGCAAGAAAAGATTTTTCAGTACCTGTTTCGTGAAACCTGCGTGTGTGCATGGACTTGCTGACCTCTTCCCCTCTTTTCAATAGTAATGTTTTTCCACGAACCCGCCAACTATTATACTTCTTAGGCTATAGCACCCACCGCGCGTGCACCTCCTCCCCATTCCCAACCCCGTGTCAATGCTTGCTCGACGGGTGAAAGATTCATCGGCAAGGGCTTGGACGACCGGTTCCTCCCGGAAGACTTTAACACGGAGGTGTTCCTAGGCACAGGCAGTTTCGGACGGGTAACCCTTGTCACCTTCAAGGACAAGTGAGTCACTCACGCCTTGTGAGTTCGTATCCTGTCGAGGAGGTCGTCTCTCACCGGTTGAAATATGATGGGATTTGGAGTGTTAGGTTGATCAGACAAGCACTTTCGTATGGAGACAAAGGGCAACAGCAGCAGCAACAACAACAACAACGATAGCACACTAGCAACATGAGCACCATCCCGGCCACGACGCACATAGTTGACTGTCCAGCGAGTCGAGAACCGTAGGTTGCACAATATACAACACCCCCTTTCTTTCGAGCGCTTGGCAACGACGTTGTAAAAGAAGTCCCCCGCTCGGTGTTTGCCATCGGGATTGAGTTTTCGTCGCTTGGCAACGACGTTGTATAACAAGCCAATTCACTTCGTGGACTCGGCAACCAGGTTACCGTTTCTTATTTTTTATACTTCTGTATTTTTACCACGAATGGTGGTCGAGTAGATCATGTTGTGCGGGGTCAAAAACCCTCACTCCGCGCAAGGGGGATGATCGAACCACGTTGTGTTAAAATGGTCAAGCACCCTCGAGGCAGTTACACAGTGCTTACAACGGTCTCAGGAAGTGAAAGCACCAGAAATAAATTAAGTCATGNGTTTTCGTCGCTTGGCAACGACGTTGTATAACAAGCCAATTCACTTCGTGGACTCGGCAACCAGGTTACCGTTTCTTATTTTTTATACTTCTGTATTTTTACCACGAATGGTGGTCGAGTAGATCATGTTGTGCGGGGTCAAAAACCCTCACTCCGCGCAAGGGGGATGATCGAACCACGTTGTGTTAAAATGGTCAAGCACCCTCGAGGCAGTTACACCTTGCTTACAACGGTCTCAGGAAGTGAAAGCACCAGAAATAAATTAAGTCATGCGCAGCTGTCATCCGTACGCAAGGAAGCAACCACAAGATGCCGAACACCCTTAGCAGGATGCAGCGCACCCTTCATGCGACTCGCCGAATATCTCACGGCGCTTCGCGCTTGGTGATGTGAGAGCCTGGTCCGGTGAGAACCCGGCGTGCTCCGTCCCGGCTTTGTAGGGATGCGAGGTCAATGGTCTAACGACTACGGCATGCACGACTATGAGTACACCCCCCCCCCCCCGGTGTTTGCCTATCGGGATTGGGTTTTCGTCGCTTGGCAACGACGTTGTAAAACAAGCCAATTCACTTCGTGAACTCGGCAACCAGGTTACCGTTTTTTTTTTTTTCCTCCGTTTATTTTTTTTGGGCGGTAACCATAATGATGGTTGAGTAGATCATGTTGTGCGGGGTGAACCCTCACTCCGCGCAAGGGGGATGATCGCACCACGTTGTGTTAAAATGGTCAAGCACCCTCGAGGCAGTTACACAGTGCTTACAACTGTCTCTGGAAGTGAAAGCACCAGAAAATAAATTAATTCATACGCAGCTGTCATCCGTACGCAAGGAAGTAAGCACAAGATGCCGAAAACCCTTAGCAGGATGCAGCGCACCCTTCATGCGACTCGCCGAATATCTCACGGCGCTTCGCGCTTGGTGATGTGAGAGCCTGGTCCGGTGAGAACCCGGCGTGCTCCGTCCCGACTTTGTAGGGATGCGAGGTCAATGGTCTATCGACTACGGCATGCACGAGTATGTGTATACCCATGCTCAAGATGAGAGTTTGCTGGCCACCTCCCTTACACTACTTTGGCCATGTTCTACCCTCCGTCCTCACACTCTCAGAGATTGTATCTTTGTACTGTAGCTCAGCTCCGCCGTCCAAGCTGTTGCTAGTGATGCTGTCATCGTTGCCGCTCTTTCTATCTGGTACACGTTAAAAACAGTTCTGACCTCGATCCAGTGCGTCATCGTCCTGCGCTTCAAGGCAACATGGCATTTTTCGGTCGACATAAGATGACCCATAATAGGGGGTCATAATCTCGAATGATACCTGAAGTCATGCTCTCCTTCCACCGTGTGCTTTTGATGTCTTCCCTTTGCCAGAGCAAAGCAGGAGGAAGCAGACCTCGGGGAAATCGAACACTTCGCCCTCAAGGCCCTCTCCAAGAAGGCCGTCGTGGATAGGGGCCAGCTGGCGCACGTGAAGGATGAGAAGCTGCTTTTGCAGAATATGACTCACCCCCTGATCCTCGGGCTTTTTTCCACCTTCCAGGTGACAAATATTGATGACTGATTCGATACTCATATATGAAGTACTCTCCATGTGGCATACGTAGTATTTTGCATGTCCGTGCAGTGATGCTGTTGTGTTAAGGTGGGCTTCTAGTGCTGACAAAAACTATATTTATTTGCTGACGGGTATGTCGTCATTTAATGTTGTTTGCCCGGTGTTGCTTGTTGTGTGGATATCATTATCATTCGTCCCTCGCCGTCTACGCTATATGCAGCGATGGGTATCTTCGCGACACGAGCCCCCTCCAACTCGCCGAAAAATGGAACATTCCACTTCATGTAGGCTAGGTCTTTGTCAAACCAAAGTTAGACACGGGTGTACATGCGCCGGGTGTGAACGCCGCGGCAATATGTCTGCAGAAGGCCCGTCGGCCTGTGTCGACCCCCCGATTGGTGAGCCATCACTCGCCGAGCTCGTACGCACTTCAAGAGCACCGACGATGCTCTATTTTGTAAGATGTGCGGGTGAAATGTGCCGGTGAAAGCTCCTCCAGGCCCTTGCTTTCGCACCGTTTCCTACCTACAATGAGGTTTTAGTAGTTTGAACGGATGTGGCAGCATCAAGCTTGCTAACTTGGCGCGTTGAGGCGATCGAGGCCGGGGAAACGGGAGTAGGTTGGGGAGAACAGCCAACAGAGGTTGCTTGACGGAAAAACATTCCGATAGGTACTCGAGGGCTTACGTGATGCAAGCGAATTTGTACTCTGTGTTTTTCATGACGAGAGAAGGGACCCACCATAATCCAACCCCTTTTCTTCTTCGCCGCGATAATATTTTCATTCTCGCCATGTTCACCAATAGACCAACCCACCTATGCATACGACTGGAATAGCGTACAACTTAAAATTGAAGTGACATACATAACGAGACAATTAGCAATTTCTTCGGTCATCTGAAATTTCAACATTCTCCAGAGTCTAGTCCGATCGTTGACCATGTTTCAGCGATTTTTGACGCCGCGAAGACTCAGAGGACCCACACACGAATTTCCTTCGATTCTTATCCCCCTGCTTCCCCTTCGCGGCGACGTTGTCAATACACAACGGCAAGACCAAGGACTGGACTGAGGCCTGATGCACTAGCCACCTATGAGAGCGGGGTGAATGGTTGTTCAATAGTTGATACCAGGAACGCATGGATAAGGAACGAGTCGAAGACTGCCGAAGATGGCAACACGATACTTCGCAAAAAGAGAAAACAGTCCTCGCCCTTGTGCCTCGAAACCTGACAGGACGCGAACAGCATTTATTTCCTCATGGAGGCAGTAACCGCCGGCGAGATGTGGTCCATTATCTACGAGGGGGTCAGCGGTTTCGCCGAGGGGGACCTTCCGATCGAACACGGAAGGTATGCCTGAATGTGCTTAAACGGACGCCTCGTACAGTGATTCGCGTAGTAGGCTAGTCGAGCTCTTTGCTAATCACTGGGGTGCACACTCTCGTCAGGAACAGCTGGGTGCTGTGATGCGGTGTAGCAAATGAACCTTCTGGTACGATTTACCGAAACCTACACGGAAGGATGGTATCGTGTTCGCGGGCTCTTGGCTAAACGCCGAAAAAAATGGAGAAGACAGCACTTGCATAGACCATGAATCGCATACTCTCTTTTGCAGCAAAGCATGAGGTGAGTCACTCACAGCCACCCTACGTAGTTCGTGTCAACTCAGCTCTGCGGGAGACGTTATGCCCGGTAGCTGAACGTGGCAGAAGTGGTGGAATAGCTTGCATTGAGCACACAAGTGTCGACTATAGACTAGATGTGCCAAGTTTCCATTCCAGAGGAACAACGGAAAACATGGTAACATTTTCCTAGAGGAGCGTTAGGTCCGAGCTATGGGTTTCCGATGACACCCCTAAAAATTCTTGAGAGACGGGGGCGAAACGGATCCGCAATACCAGCCGTGAGGTAGTGTCGCACAAAAAAACTGACCTGCTGGTATTCCTTGCGTACGCCAACGTTGAGCAGGAGGTCATACGCAGCTCTTCGCGTCGTTGTTTTATATTCCCGGAGACAAGCAGGCCACAGAAAAAGCAGACCAGTTGCAACTCATTACGATAATGCCGCGTTTCGAACGTAGCAATCAATTTCCAAACGCTCGATCGAATCAGAGCGTGAACAAGCAGATGCTCAACCCATGGTACCCATCATTGTATTGCAACGCTGGGATCGTGCCACCGGACGGAACGCAGATTTTACGCCGCGTGCGTTCTGGAGGCATTATCGTACATGCACGCCAGGGGGGTCGCGTACAGGGATCTCAAGGTGATTTGTTGGAACGGCAGGGCGGAGGAATGTGATCCAGAACTCCGACTTCAGTGTTATTGGATGCGGCGTACGTATACGTTTTACCGTAACAATCCACCCCAACGCTTTTGGGTTGCGTCTAAGAGCCTCCGTGAACGTGACTTCCTCCTACCAACATGTTTTGCGAACAACTGTACACCGTTTGTTCGGACGTCAACGTGGGAGAAGTGGCCGTCAGACAATTCGGGTTCCTGCGGAGTTGGATTCAGACCCTCCTTCAAATTTGGTGATCAATACCCGCTCACGCAAAGAACCACAACGACTTCTCTTTTTGCTCTGCTGGGACTTGTTCTTGTACAACGCGTGTTTCTGAATATCAGCCGGAAAATATCATGGTCGACGGAGAGGGATATCCGCGGCTGATCGACCTAGGCTTTGCCAAGAAGATTCCTTTCACGATCATAGTCGACGGCAAGCCAGAGGTGCACCCGAAGTCATTTACCATGTGCGGGACCCCCGAATACCTTGCGCCGGAGTTTATCTTCAACGCTGGACACGACAAGTGAGCAAGTTCATAGTCCCTTGATTCCGTTGTTGTTTTGTTGCCGAAGATCTTGCTTTCAACATCCCATTGTAGACCAAGAAGATGACCTCTAGCGCACCAACGTTTTTCTGACGACATTGTTGAGCATGGCGGTATACGTGATTTCGACGAATCCCCGGCGCTGCATCGATCCCGTTGTACTCGCGATGGCACTCGTGGGCTCCTTCTCACTATGTCATAAAGCAACACTTGTCGTACCCATATCTATACGTGAGCGTTTTTGCTCCAGCGATGTCAATTTTTATAACACTCTAGCGGTCATCCTCTCATCCCCACGCTCGCGAGAATACCTCTAGGAGTGTGTCAATGCCAGCTGACCCGGGCTTGTTCCCGGTTGTTCCGCCCGCCTGGACGTGGTTCGAACGAAGTACATACATAGAGATTGAGATGAATACGATATAGGCCATGGCTGGACCGCATATCTAGGCTTTGTAAGATATTTGCACCTCTAGCGGGTGCCAGACTGGGAACCTGGCGTGAACATCGGAAAAGAAATTATGATCTCCAAAGCGTTACCGCAGAAGAATCGAATTAGTATCAGAACGTGCGAGAGTGCGATCGAACTTCTGGGGCACCCGGTAGATCGGAGAACACGACCCTAACTATGCACCCATGGGGTGGAACGATGATACAACAAGCTTGAGTTGTTGACCCCTCAACCCTCTCCCCTCTCCGTGCGCGAAAAAAAGGTCAGTGGATTGCTGGGCACTGGGTGTGTTGACGTTCGAGTATACGGCAGGGTACACTCCCTTTCAGGCCCCTGGGGAGCCGACAGACATCACAGCCCTCTTCACGAGGATCGCTGGCTTCAAAGTGGCCACCTCAAAAAGCGTGTTTCCCCCCAACTACGATACAAAGGTGCGGCGAAAATACCATTCTGCGCTAAACACTTGTCACATTCGACGAACCCGCGACCAACTATCGAACAGGATGCAGACACAATCGTTCAGGACAGGGTTGATCTCGAAGGTAGGTTCATGACACGTGAGTGTTTGTCAAATAAACGTGACGCGGGTGCTGAGCGAGGATTACGCGCTCTAGGGGAATCCGTTTTCGCCCCCTTGAGGAAAGGTCTAGTGCCTAGGTTGAAGGAACCCATCCACGGCGATGCGTTCCGTTGACTCTCAAGTGACCACACCCACGTTCATTGACCACACCAACCATGTGATGCAAACTCGCTATTTCGGTCAGGAGGCGTTTTGTTCTAAATTCTTAGGACGCAGCAACTTCCGCAAAAGATACACGATGCGAGAGTTATGTACGACGACGGTGATGGTACTGATATTACCATAATAATTGCCTCTTCATTTTCCCGAATAAGTTCGTGACGCGAGTACTGCTGCAAAAGTCTTCACTACAAGTGTTTGGACCATCTTCGGTAAGAGCTCTCATGCCAAGCGCAGCAACGGCACGCAGCAATCATCGATACTACGTCGACAAGCAACATCGATGCCCTCTCCCGGGAACAACATACTCCGAAGGAGCTACGACACACATGATTCGCGGCGAGGCAATGCCCACAATATTCAAGCCGCTGGAATCATCCAAAAACATATTAGTCAGGCACGTCTTGGGCGTGTACATCCCCAGAACTGTCTGTGCGAACGAAAAGTTCCACAGAAAGGCGCAATTGTCGGTGCCTCCCTACGGTACGTCTATCCCGCAGGCCGGAAATGAACACTCTCGGGACATCGTCTCAAGATTCCTGCAGGCAGATCCGTCACAGAGGCTAGGGAACCTCGCCGGTGGGATGGACGAGGCGAGAAAACACCCGTACTTCGCCGAGATTGACTGGAATGCTTTGGCGCACAAGAGGATGCCGGTGAGTGGAGGAGTTTTTTCGAACAAGCGAGTGTCGTGGTTTCATCGATGATTCCGTTAAGCGGATTTTTGACAATCGACCGCTAGAGGCATCATCCATAGACTTCGAGCTCGTGCCACCGCGTCGGTCCTTGCGCATGCAACCAGCAGACACGTTGCTGCCACCTCGCTTCGAACGTATTCCGACCAACCAGGCTCCATGGAAACCTCCTCACAGTCTAGCCCCTCCTGCGGTGGATGAGGGAAACCACAAGGATGTTCCCGTCTTCACGGGGGACAACTCTATCTTTGCCAACTGGTGAAAAATAAGTGATGGATACATACCGTGGTCAAAGGGGATATACGAATGTCCGGGGGCTAGAGCAGACGCGAACCGTTTTCAATCACGCGGACGCCTGAGCACGGTGCGTATGGACTCGCCAAGTGGTGAACGCCGCACAAAACTAGGGGTGTTTTCTTATTGATCATTTACGGGAATCACCTTGAGAAGCTGTCGGACCATAGCGCGCGTATTGCTCCCCGTGTGTGTCCGTTGATGCGTATCCCTGTGCCGTCTGTGTCAATTTTTTCATGGGAACCTGGAGGGGGTCTCGCCATATGTATGACGAGCTCCGATTACGCGGGTTGTAGATCACCGTGGGGAAAACTGGAGCAACGAGGGTTTCGATTACTACTCTTGTACACAGTGAAAAGAAAGGAGGGTTGTCCAGGCAGTGATGCGTATTGGACATTCAGCTGGATAACTGTTAGCGCTCCGTGTTTGATTGGGAGATGCTCATGCGTCACGCTCAGGTGCCTAGGAGTAATTTATCGGTTCGCGAAGAACACTTTAGCATGAGTTTTAGAACAGCTCACAGAATGTGGCGTCCTGCAGCAGCGGAGGTGGCGGTGCTGCTGTAGCTCGTAGACTTCGTAGTCTACCACAGAGGTTACACTGCTGTCACCGCTCTATCACAGAGGTTGGTCTACACTGCTGTGAGATCGGTAGGCCCGAGCGAGCTCTGGAAAGAGAAATGTAGATAGATTTTCTTATCAACTGACTCCCTGGTCAGGCTTTGATGGGTGCTAGATGAGAGTGAGCACAAGGGGCGAAGGCGCGCTTGTGTCTCATCTCAACAACAAAACAAAAACAAAAAACAAGCAGCAAAAACACAGCAGGTTCCGAGGGTCTCCGGAGTAATGGCCCGAGTACCGGAATTTCGGGGTTCGGAACAATAAAACAACTACAGTCTCGCCTGCCAAATTATCTCCGCTACAACTCTGTGCTCATGTTCTCTGCTGAGTACCATCTCTTCTTTCTGTATTATGTCTACGGAAGGCTAGTTGCCGCAGTCGCACCTATGGAAAACTGTGCCTGACTACGTTGTAACAGTTTTCCTCGACACGACCCCTCGATTAGGCAAGTAGCCGATGTTCCAAACATTCTTCACTTCGCTGCCATTCTTGCGACCCCTCGATTCCCAATCCATATCAAAGAATATCGACCTCCACATGACTGAATCCATCCTGTGAGCAATACACGCGTCCAAAACATTCAACCATATGCGATCTTGTGCTTAATATTTTCTAGCACTTGTAGTCCTTGATGAGTTGCATGATGGTGGCGAATCGCTGCTTCGGGAGATGTTTCGTCGCGATGTCCGCCAACATCGTGGCACTAGGTTGGTGGTGAAGAGTGATCCGGTGCCCCTTCGTGAGTTCCTGAGGAAGAAGAACCGGAGCGCGATGTGCTTGGTTCTAGAGCTGAACATCGCGTTGCTGGCCACAGTCAATGCTCCGGTGCTGTCGCTGTTGATGGGTACCGATCGAAAGGTCTTGAATCCGATTTCCGTCATGAAGTTGGAGATGTAGACTGCCTCGCGAGCACTGAAGCTCAGCGCTTGAAGTTTGGCCTCCACGGTGTTCTGTGCTGCGAGAGTCTGTGCCTTGGCTCCGTAGCTGATCAGTCCCCCTCCTAGGAAGAACAGGTATCCGGTGGTAGACCTGCCGTTGTCTGGGTTGGCTCCAAATGACGAGTCAGTGAAGCACGAGAGTCTGAACTGCCCCTTCTTGTACACGATCGGCAGGTCCGGCGTTCCGCGTAGGTACCGTAGTAGGTGCTTGGCCGCAGCCATGTGGACCTGTGCTGGGTTTGCGCATGCCCGTGTCAGTTGGTGCACTGCGTATGACAGATCGTAGCGGGTGCATTGGGCAAGGTACAGGAGACTCCCGGTGATGGCCTGGAATCTCTGCTTGTCCTCGGGTCCGAGTAGTTGGTCTTGTGGCTGCTCGGTTGATAGTTCTGCTCCATACCCGGGGGTGCTGACCGGGTTTGCCTGTTCCATTCCGTATCGCTGTAGGATATCTCTCGCGTAGGGTCCTTGCGATATGGCTAGTGTGCCATGTTCGTAGTCCCGCTGCACTTCGATGCCGATTACGCGCTTGACCTCTCCCATGTCTGTCATTTCGAAGCTGTCCATGAGTTCCTTCTTTTTCCTGCTTACGATCTCCTTGTTTCCGCCCGTGATGAGGATGTCATCGACGTAGATCGCGAGGATTGTGAGTTCGTCCCCGCTTACGAAGATGTAGACACAGGGGTCAGAGCGAGTGCGCTGCCAGCCGAAGATGATGAGTCTGTCATTGATGGCGTCGTTCCACAGTGACGGGGACTGTGACAGGCCGTACAGACTTTTCTCCAGTTTGTAGACCATCATTTCACCTGTCGTAGGGTCCCTCTCCTCGTCGCCTGGCGCCGGCCTGACGTAGACGTCTCTGTCGGTGTACGCGTTCAGGAATGCAGCTACCACGTCCAATTGGTACACCTCCCATCCGTGTTCGCAAGCGATGGCGAATAGCATGCGGATGCTACCCAATCGGGTTACTGGAGCGTAGTTCCTTCCGAAGTGTCGTCCTGCTCGTTGGCGGTGTCCCCCCGCGACTAAGCGGGCCTTGAAGCGGCTGTCGGCCTTGATCTTGAACACGAAGCGTGTGTCGAAGATGTCCTCATCCTTCGGTACCAGGCTGATGCGTACTTTCTTAAAGACTTTGTGCTTGGCGAGATTACCCATCTCGGTGTCGATAGCGCTCTTCCACTGCTCGCGTTGTGGTGAGTTCATGGCTTCGGTGTACGTGCTCGGAGTTTTGATCTCTTGGTGTGTCTCCCCCAAGAACCCTTTGCTCGAGGTGCCCGTGGCGTAAGCATACGCCCGGACTTCGGCGAAGGGGTCTTCATCCAGGTGAGCAAAATCCGCCGCGTCAGTAGGGCATCGTTGCTGCGCTTGGTGGGTGAGATCGAGTAGTTGATCCTCGGTGAGCTCCAGTGGGTCGGGGTGGCTGACAGCCATGGCAGAGCGGCCTCTGTCGTTCATGTTCACTTCCAGAGATTTCGGGATGCATGAAGGGTCGATAGGGTCATCTGTGGGTTGGTGAGTGCGCGTGGCAGGACGGGTCACCGTTAATCGACGCATTGGGATGGGGGCTGGCGAAGCGGAGTCCGTGTCTGTTGGCGTCGTGGGTGATTCGAGTGTCGTGTCCTGCGATGTCCTGGATGGTGTCGTAGTCCGCGGGTTGTTGTTGCTGTCAGCTCCCCCAGCAGCAAAGTAGTTGTCGGAATCCATGCCCGCGTTGTTTTGGCGAAGTTCTGCTCGGCTGATGTTGTCTTGCTGCATGTTGCGCATCTCGTGCAGCAGGAGCTCTGATTGTGTTCCGTAGTCCACTTTGTTGTCTTCGTCGCCCGTAGAGGTACGGCGTCCGAGCAATGACGTGAAGTTCATCACGTCCTGTTCATATCCGAGACGGTCGTCCCACCGGTGAGGGGGGATGGTGTTGGGTGGAGTCTCGATGAAAGTCACGTTCCGGCTCTCGTAGACCTTGTCTTTGCCCTCCACGTAGATCCGGTACGTCTTGCTGTCAGGTCCGTAACCGCAGAGCTTGCCTTCAAAGGCCCGATCGTCTAGCTTCTTCTTGTATCGCTCGTGATGAACGAACGCGCGGGCGCCGATGGCACGAAGTCGAGAAAGGTCCGGGGTTGTGTTGTACATCTTGGAATACGGCGTGGCTCCCCCTAGCGCCGCGTGTGGGGTCCTGTTGGTCAGGTATGCTGCAGTCATCATGAGCTCCCCCCACATGTGTTTTGGGAAGTCTCCATCGCGCAGTAGAGCTCGAGTCACAGCCGCAAGTGTCTGGCCATCCCTTTCTGACACTCCGATTTCTTGGGGCGTGTTGGTCGCGGCGAATTCCAGCTTGATCGCAGACTCCCTACAGTAGTTGCGCATTTCTTCCCCAGTGTTCTCTCCGCCTTTGTCACAACGTAGAACCTCGATGCGGTAGCCTTCAGATGCTACTTGCATGTTGTAGGCGTGCAGAGCTTGCGTGGTTTCGGTCCTGTCGCGCAGTAGGTACACTTCCCGCATTCTGGTGAAGACGTCGGTCGCTTTGGCGACATAGGAGTAGGTGCGTCCGTTGTACTTCGCAGGCGGGTCGATTGGTCCCATGTTGTCGAACTGGACGAGTTGGCCTGGTTTGGTCAGGACACGGCTGGTCTTCTTCGGGACGGGAGCCTTCTTGTGCTTCGTGATTTGGCAGTTGTCGCACGGGGATACAGGTCCGTCATATTTCACACCTGTGGCGGGGTTGCGCCGCAAAATCTCCATAGCACTTGGATTGATGTGGCCGAGGCGCCGGTGCCAGAGGTCGGCGCTCACGCTCATCGCCACTGAGCATGTCGCGTGCGGAGTGTGATCGATCTGTACCGCTTCTGGTTTTCCGAACTTCGGCTTCCGCCCTGGTTCTTGGTTGTTCGGGGGTGTCTTGCTTGTCGACGCTGGATCGCCCTTGAATGTGATGGCGAGGGTGCACATGCCTTGGTCTTGAGTCTCTTGTTTCAGAGGAACGACGACTTCTCCGCCAATGGTGAGGTGTGGGGTCTTGTCTTCCAGGACACATCGGAGGCCCTTCTTGAGAAGGGCCGTTGGTGCGAAGATGTTCCGGCCTAGTCCTGGCACGATGAGACCTTGTAGTTTGACGGGTAGTTGCTGTTCTTTGTCGTCTTCGATGGTGCAGTGTAGGATCCCAGTGGTAGTGCCTCGTAGTTGGCTTTCTCCTGCAACGTCGATGATCTTGGGCGTCGGGCGTTCTTCTTCGAGACGTCCATTCGGGATGAGGCGGTCGTCGAACATGGTTTCAGAAGCTCCAGAATCCACCAGCGCGGAAGTCCCAGTTGCAGTTGTCGTGAAAGTGCGTCCGCTTCCCTTGCTGCATGTAGCATGGTACATGAATCCACCCTTGAATGCATCTTCGTCGTAAGAGAAGTCGATCTCTGCCTTTTCGGTCTTCTCTGTTTCTTTGGGAATTTCTGTTGTGGTAGGCTTGGCTTGTATGTCTCTTGACTGGGTTGAGCAGTGCACGCAGTGTGTGCATGCAGAAAAGGCCTTGCCCGTGCGTTCTGGTCGCTTGGCTCCTTGGTTGTAACACTCTTCGTCGGAGTGTGTAGTGGTGTTATGGACGGAGCACCACTTGGTTGCTCCCGCAGGCTTCGTCTTCTTTGCCCTATGGCCCTCCCGCTGGCGATTGGGACAGTTCCTCCTGACATGTCCCGGTTCGTTGCACTCGAAGCAGATGGGGCCAGATGTCTTGGTAGCCATGGCGAATCCGCGGCCAGCGATTTGGCCCTTGGTTCTCTTGCGCATTTGCTCGTCAAGGAAGATGTTGCGCATGGTGGCTTGCATCTGTTGTACGTCGAATGATGGGTCGCGGAAAACCATCATCTTGATGTCCTTGTAGTCCTCGGAGAAACCTTGCACACAGATGTCCTTGAAGCGGCGATCGGAGATGGTTTCCCCCATTTTCTCTAGTTGAGAGCGGAGGCGGTGTTTCTTGTTGAAAAAATCGTCCGGGTTCTCTCCTGGCTCCATGACCGTCCTTTCCAGGTCGTCCAGTTTAGCCCTGATCACTTCATCTGTCACTCGATTGTAGTTGGCCTTCAGTTCCGCGAATGCTGCCTGCCCGTCGCCGCTTAGGCCGGTGTCGTCTTCGTGCTTGTGTACGGTTAGTGCAGCCGGCAGTTCGACGAGGCAGAATAGGATTGCGTAGAGGTCTTCGTTTGCTCTCTCGTATGCGGCGAAGGTGGTGTCCGAGGGATCAGGCCTGCGCATTCCCTTGAGAAGTGGCATGATGTCCCTCCGAGTAACGCCGACGACTACACCCAACTTCTTCATCCATTCATTGAAGTCCTCTGGTTTCGTTCCATCGAACTTGGGGAGTCCTCTGATGACGTTGGCCAGGTTTGTGGATCCATCACTCCAGATGCTGCCTCCGCCTCCAGTTCCCGATTTTGCTTCCATTTCTGGTTTTATCCTGATGATCTCGTCTTGAATATTTTTGTTGGTGTATTACTCAGCTATCTGTCGCTGAGATTTTTCCAGCCCCGCTCCTTCTATTGATATAGAGGACTCCGGTTGCCGATTCGTGACCCCGCTTCTGAAACCCTTTTCTCACCTAGATAGAGAATCGGTGAATAGAACTCCGGTTGTAGGCCAATTTGCGACCCCGCTCCTGATACCCTTTCCTCACTTAGGGAATCGGTGAATAGGACTACAGTTCCCGGTCGCCTTTCGCCGTTGATACAGTCTTCCCTCCTGTCTCCGCAGAAGTATTTGCTCGATGTCTACATCGAGGCTTCCCGCGCAACACTTTGCTGTTTGTTCACCACAGAGGTACCAACTACTGCTGTTGCAGCAGTGGTAACGTGTGTGTATAATGAAGTCTCTGCCCCTTGGTGTAGATGACCAAGTAGTGCGCTCACTTTCGTTTCCGCTGACCGTTGATGATCTCCCAAATCTCCGAATCCAGATTTCCGCTCGAAGTCCACAGACGGATGTTGTAGTCCACAGCAGTAGTAGGATGTCTTGACCTCCGTCGTGACGTCCGCAGCTCCTAGTGTTCGCGTAAAGCGAGGCTCATAACCTCACAGAATGTGGCGTCTTGCAGCAGCGGAGGTGGCGGTGCCGCTGTAGCTCGTAGACTTTGTAGTCTACCACAGAGGTTACACTGCTGTCACCGCTCTATCACAGAGGTTGGTCTACACTGCTGTGAGATCGGTAGGCCCGAGCGAGCTCTGGAAAGAGAAATGTAGATAGATTTTCTTATCAACTGACTCCCTGGTCAGGCTTTGATGGGTGCTAGATGAGAGTGAGCACAAGGGGCGAAGGCGCGCTTGTGTCTCATCTCAACAACAAAACAAAAACAGAGAAACAAGGAACAAAAAAACACGACAGCTTCCGAGGGTTCTCGGGGTAATGGCCCGAGTACCGGAATTTCGGGGTTCGGAACAATAACATAACTGCAGTCTCGCCTGCCAAATTATCTCCGCTACAACTCTGTGCTCATGTTCTCTGCTGATTACCATCTCTTCTTTCTGTATTATGTCTACGGAAGGCTAGTTGCCGCAGTCGCACCTATGGTAAACTGTGCCTGACTACGTTGTAACAGTTTTCCTCGACAACAGCCACACATATCATGTTCGTAGACTACATTATGGAGAGCTCACGATTATTCCGCGAATTAGACCACTGTAAGGGTGTACTTACCTTCAATATTTATTCAATAGCCGATGCTGGGGAAGGATCGAGGTCGCATATTTTCAGCCCGCCGCCGTCCGTTGTAGTCTATGGTTGTCGAAGGTTTCGTTTGGGTGCATTGCGGCTGGAATAGACCAAAACAAAACACGGTGGTGGATGGGTGTACCTAAACCGAACACTGCATGCGTGGGAAACGCTTTACAATTGTGTCGAGGGTGTGCCGGACAATCATGGAATCACCGCCGTTATCACGCCCATCATCTGCGTTACTGGGAAAACTCCGTGAAGGTCAACCGGACGAAAGGGCGTTTAATCTCAACGTGATTTGGATATATTCGTTTCTCACTCCCGCAAATCCCGGATTGTGCAGATGAAGCCTGGTCTTTCCCGTCCAGCTCAGCCCAATTTTGATCAAGAGAGCAAACAAATGGTACGATAGATGGCGTGTAGCTTCTGTCCATTTATGTTGACATCCCTTTGCGGTACACGCTTTGGGGGGCGGCGGTTATACGTTCGGGGCGTCGGTGACTCATGACAAGCTTGTTTCCCGACCATCTACCTGCCAAACGAGACGAAGACGTTCATGGCACCTTCACACAACTCCCGGGTGTACTTGTATCGTCTTGCCATGACAACACAGGATCATTGATCTTGTGTGAATTCACGCCAATGTAGCCGTAACCCTAACTCCCACAACCTCGCCGAAACGTCGGTTCGATATGGTGGAGGGCGACCAAGAGGCCCTTCAAATCGTGCGGTGAAAACACACTCTCTTGCACAGAGACTAGGGCCAAGCACCACCATGTTTCCGTATCGTGATCATCGGGATCAAGTTTGTTAGATGGCTAAATCATGTCCCAACCCCTCTCATTGCACGCGAACAGTCCCAATCTCATCCATCTCTGAATCAAAGCCTCGCAAAAAGGCTGTGCTACAAACCAGTCATTGATCATCCTCGTTACTCCGACTTTCTTCATACCGCCTGCTATTGGCCCCGCATAGTCCTGTGGACTAAAACTCCAAGGATTTTGTTAAGTATTCTATATTCCTTAACATCAATATGCGAACATCTATTTATCCTCCTGAATCATTATGACTCCTGGCCCAAACACTGCACGACAAAACGAAGCCTGTTCCCCCTATTTTTTCCCTGAAAGGCCCCATAATGTGTACATCTGGGCAGACAATATTCAGCGCAAACAAGACCAAAGGAAACTTGAGCAAGGAGCGAAAGGAGTCGTCAGTCAGTCAAGTTCCAATCGTGTCGACGGGGGTCCGCCGCGCAAGAGATCCGCCATCAGGCATTGCTGCATGTTGCTGGGAGGCGTGCGCACAGAGCTTGTCTAGTGTTAAAAGGATGTTTGAGTGAGTGGTTTGAAACACCATATAAATTTCCAGCAAAATGCTCCCTCCCCCGCACGCCCCTGTCTTCGTTCGTTCCTCGGTGTCACAGAACAGCACTGATTAACTTACGCGCAGGAAACGCTACACATAATTCTCAACACCTGGTATGCACGGTAGAGGCTTGAATCGTCTATGGAGCTGTCGGCGAACTGAACACAGCATTTGTCAAATTCTTTCGATATCGGTCCTCCACTTTACATTTCTTTTAGAAGGTGGATGGCACCCTACAAAAATAAATAAATATAATCAAAGAAACTCCCTCATGGGTCCACCTGTGCCATGAGATTCATGAAACTTCGAAAGCCGGCCTGATCTACAACATGAATTCCGCCTCGTTCAAAGACGACGCATCCAGCGATGGGTTTGTCGCACGGGTTGACCCAAACGACAGCTGCTGCAGGGAGGCCGGCCACACAATAGCGGCGATGGGTTGGGTGAACCAAGAAGCGAACGACAGCTCCTGTAGGGAGGACGGCCACGAGACTCTGGCGATGGGCTGATTGAATCTTGACCCGAACGATAGCCGCTGCAAGGAGGCCGGCCACACGACTCCAGTGATGGATTGGTTGAAGTCACGACCGAACGTTAGATCCTTCAACGAGACCGGCCACTTGACTCTGTGAATAGGTTGGTTGAACGTTGACCAAAACACCAGGTGCTGCAGAGAGTCCGGCCAAACAACGGCCGATATTGGTTGGTTGAACCAATACCCGAATGATAGTTGCTGCAAGGAACGCGGCCACAGGGCTCGGTCGATGGGCTGGTTGAAAAATGACCCGAACGATAACCGCTGCAGGGACGCCGGCCACACAACGGCGGCAACTGGTTGGTTGAAGTCACGACCGAACGATATTTCCTTCAACGGGCGCGGCCACACGATTCCAGCTACTGGCTGGTTGAACCGAGCGCTGAACGATAACCGCCGCAGGGAGGCCGGCCACACGACTTCGGTGATGGGTTGGTTGAAGTCACGACCGAAGGACAAGTGCTGCAGGGATGCCGGCCACAAGATTCCGGCGATGGGCTTGTTGAATCGAGTACCGAACGACAGCCGCTGCAGGGAGGCCGGCCACACGACTTCAGCAATCGGTTGGTTGAAAAAATCCCCAAAAGCAGCTTTACGCAGGGAGGTCGGCCACGTGACCTCGGTGATGTCTTGGTTGAAATCACGACCAAACGAAATCTCTTGCAGGGAGCCCGGCCAAACGACGCTGACCACAGGCTGGTCGAACCGAGCGCCGAATGTTATCTGTAGGAGCGATTCCCCCCACACTGCTCCAGCGATTGCCTGGTTGAAAGCATTTCCAAGCGTCACACTTTCCAAGGAAGCTGGCCACGACCCTGCGCTTATAGCCGCTTCGAAGCCTGTTTCCAAAGCCAGCCGTTTTAGATTCTGGGGCCAAGCCACCGACACTAGGTCCGATGGCGACAAAGATTCCCTCAGCTGCAGAAACTCCAACTTTGTCCACAACTCCACAGCGACACCCTGCAAAAGGATTTCTGTGGGAAGCGCCCAAGTCAACCCAAGAGCCTGCCCGACCGGCACACGACTCGAAATACGGGCCTTCGAGCTGTGTGCGTGCGCCCTGCTTTGCATCCCACGGGTGTTCGAGCTGCGGGTGTGCGCCCTCGTTTGCATCGCACGGGTCTTCGAGCTGCGCGTGTGCGCCCTCGTTGGCATCGCATGCGGAGACCACAAGCTAGGAGGCGTGTTGGCATCAACACGGACGTGTATCGTCGGGACTCTTCTGCACGCCCTGCAGGTCTCCAGCGACGCCAGCCGTAGCTCCAGCGTAGACGTGTACCAGCGCTTCCCTCTACCTTCATATGCTTGGCTTATGGCGATGATCAAGGCGTCGAAGCCCCGGCTTGCTCCTGACGACAGGCAACGGAATACGTCGCGACGACATGACACAAAATCGAACGTGAGAGTTGAAGTGCGCAGTAAGCTATCTCATTCAACCTACCGGACATCATGCGGAAAGAAAAACGTGGAGAGGACACCCTCGTTGGGTTCGCAAGTGTGTGAAAAGTCGTTCCTCATTCGGTATCCTGACATGATGGCGACGACGCTTAACCATGGCATGCTCCAGCGGTTTATTTCGACCTTTCCGCATGCATCTCCTACTGCAATACTACAACACAGCGCAATCGACAGAAAAAGGTGTATGGGGGAGGGGGTGATAGAGGAGGGCAAACTAGTAGTTCTGTCGGGAAACGACCCAAAGGCCCCACGCCGATCGGTCAAGAATACCGAGTTCCGTTTTCCCGACCTTATTTCTCGAGTCGGCTTTCACCGTGTACCACTTCGCTAGATGCGACGTGTCGGACCTCTCAACTCACCATTTTTATGGGCGGAACAACACGAAACATGGACCCAGATCCAAACGAACCCATCACCATGGGTCCAACTCATCCACAGCCAAAATTCGAGCACAACAACATCACATCACACTTAGGCCTCTTGACCTCTGCAACCTCAACGGTGTTCCGACCACCTCGTCTTGCCACCACAGAACCACACAAAACATCACCACCGTCCCCGCGTGCATGCCACATACATTTCGAGACCGAACATCCACGTGTGTGGGTCCACAGCCCAAGCTTCCCTCTCTCACACAAGCACACACACGCAAACACACCTAGGTGGATCTACACGCAAACCAACCATACAGCCTACGTGTGGGCCAAACCATACATCGGACTGTCACAAGTGAACCAGGTGTATCGGCAATCGTACGCAATGGACACTTCTCCGTCCTCGCTGCTGTGTGCGGTAGTACTGTCGCACGTGGGCTCTCCCCGAAATATTAAGCTGTACTGAGGGATTACTTTGAAGCTAAAGTAGGCAGACGTTTCCTGGGTCGCTGAAGAGGGGAGAGGTGCACAACTCCCCACCCTTACAAGGACAAATATGTGCACGGCAGGACGGGTTTCTGTGTGATATACCGGATCGAAGCTGTTCAGCCAGACAGTCGGACAAGCAATACGACTACGTAGCTTAGATACGGGTAGAGCTATTAGCACCGGTCGCCCCGGTGGTCTAGTGGAATCCTCGTAATCCGCTAGTCGCAGAGGTCGTGAGTTCGAATCCCCATGGGGTGAAAAAATAATCGAAATGTGCGGGTGAAAGCGGAATATTGCTGACAGCTCTCGTGAGTACCAAACTTCGACGTCAGCACCGGTGACGAGGGAAAGGGACGGCTGGACCCTTTTCGCGATAAAAATGAAATTCAGAACGCACCGCAGGAGGAAGGTATGGCATGAAAAGAAACAAAAAGAAAAAAGCCCTAGTGTATACCCCGTCCTGTGTGACCCTGGATGGTTGAAGTTGTACGAATAAATACACTGAAAAGTGAAGTACTCTACATACGCTGAAATGTGTAGTACACGTCTCACCACGAAAAATGGGGGGACTGTCGNGTTGTACGAAAAAATACACTGAAAAGTGTAGTACTCTACATACGCTGAAATGTGTAGTACACGTCTCACCACGAAAAATGGGGGGACTGTCGCCATAATAAATAGGACGAAAACACACAACACACACTAGACCGATTCGGGCTGGAAAATTGTCCATAATTAAGCTATCAGATTTAGAGATAGGCACTCTCTCCTTTCTTCCCCTCGCTCCACGACAAGCTTTTGCTTAGACATGGGTTGTAGCGAAGGGGGTGTACTCATAGTCGTGCATGCCGTAGTCGTTAGACCATTGACCTCGCATCCCTACAAAGCCGGGACGGAGCACGCCGGGTTCTCACCGGACCAGGCTCTCACATCACCAAGCGCGAAGCGCCGTGAGAT
>CACKRE030004863.1:13316-51163 GCA_902602495.3 Ectocarpus sp. CCAP 1310/34 | reverse complement strand
GCTGCTTATTCCATGCCTACCTTGGTGTTTTTGTACAGACAGCGCTTCAGACAGCAGTATGCTGTAGTCGGCAATCTTCCGTTTTGGTATAGAGTGGGACAGGGAGGGGTTGATGCTACTGTAGTCGAACGGTGGGACGGACGTGCAGTTCAATTTTTGGGCACGCATACGGTGCTGCAGGGATTTTTAGGTGTACCTCTTCGGGCTCATGGATACCTTTTGCTCGTTATATGTTTGCGTGTTCTTTAGATCCTCAGATGGCTCTAGCACTTTCGTGACCACGGGCTGAGAGTCTTTACTAGATTTTGGCATTTAGCAACTGACATACGGTTTAATGTGAAGACAACTACTACTACTCATTCCCTGGAACGTATTTGACAGTCTCGCCTTCTTTCTGAGAAGTGGAGTTGAGAATTAGGGAAATATCACAAGTTTGAAGGCCACTGTTTGGAAAATTTCTTGCCATCAAAATACTTCAGAATACTACCTCCTTACGCCAGGTATAGACGCTGAACCCGCCCTAGCCATAAACTAACCAACCAAATGGCTCCAGGCCCATCAAATATGATCCCAGAGTTAAAGCCAGGAGAGGATTTTTGGCTAGCACACCCTCCCCGGGTTGAAACTTGAATTGATGTGACGTCACTGAGAATACCGCAAGTGTGCTGTAGAACGGGAGAAGGATCGGTACACTCCTGCTGCTGCTGCTGCAGGTGATATGCGGGCAGGCAGGCACACAACGGCCACACACAAACACTAGCAGCTACAAGGACAAGGACCTTCTTCGCGGCCCTGGTTCGGATGTTATTGAGACAACAAGGTACAAGCTCTCTCCTGCCCTCGATCACAGGATTCGTCTCACCATCATCACCAAGACAAGCACACATGCCGCGCTCGAGAAGGCACCCGGGCGCTTGGGGACGGTTTGTAGTGGTGTACACAGCACCGATGTTTCTAGGCTCATAGATCCCGCCTTCACCGAGATATCAAGGGCGATGTCTGCGAAAGTCTCCAACAAAAAGAGCAGGAGCTTCAAGTCTGGCAATCTGAGACATTCCTGGGTTCCCACGTTCAATTGACACGAAAATTTTGGACTGAGATAGATTGACACCAAAAAAAGTGACGGTTGGCAAATTGACACGAAAATAGGTACCGGTTGGTAAATTGACACGAAAAAATATTCCGCCGCACGTTGCCTGGCGAAGGCCAGCAGCGGCGCAGCCTCAAGTTAAAAAAAAATCAACCCCAGCTGCACCGCTGCACTGCCGGGAAACCCAACGGTCGCGCTCCCTCATCACCGCACCCGACACGGAGCGAGGGGATGGCGCGCCTTGCGCGAGGTAGAATCCTCTACGAGTGGTATGATGAGTGCATGCAGGTTCTACTGCTTGCTGTGTTGTGCGCGCTAGCTGGAGAGGAGGACATGTTCCTCGTGATGGCCATGTTTAGCTTAGCAAAGCTGGAGACATGTTTCCTCCCGACTCCCGAGAACTACACTCCGCGAACTACACTCCCCAAATCCCAACCGCCGCCAGCGGCTTCGCGCCCCTAGTACGTGCGCCCAGAGCTACCGTCTCTTCCACCAACAACTGCTGTAACCTCTCCCTTCACGGGCGGGGCACCCGACTAGCTGCTGTTGTGGTTATCTCCCGTGTGCTTCGAGTCCAGTCCAGACAGACCAACCTCGGCGTGTTTTCTTCTCTATCCCGCGATGAACGCACACGATCCTAACCGCGGCTTGACGTGCCTCTAACGCGATGTACTCCCGGGAGCGTTGTGTTCACGTGTGTGGGTGTGCGGGAAGCTGCGTGCGAGCTTGCCGACTGAGTTGATGCCTTCGTGTATGTGCGATGGCGCTCGTGTCAATTTGTCGTTTTCTCGTGTCAAAATACCTCAGGTGCAAATATTTTGACCACGTTTTCGAAAAATTCTGACCTGTGATTCTGACATGAAAAAGTGCGGCGTAACCTCTCGTGTCAAAATTCTGGTCTCGTGTCAAAATTTGGTGCTCGTGTATAAATTCCTGACACACGTGGGGCCCATGTATTGGCATCCAGAAGTGCTCCCAGGAACGGTGCTACAATTCTGTGACGTAATTGCTACAACATCTAAAAAGTCAAGCTCCAGTCTGTGTATTATCGTGACGGTCACAAGTTGCGCGAATATCCGTGGCCTATGATGTTGCTCCTTGAGGAGCTACAACTTGTCAAACGGCATGATGCCTTGTTGACCCGAATAACGACGGCAAGAGCACATGCTCCTCCATCAGGGATTGTCGAGAATCGGTTCGCACCGAAGACCCAAAACGCCGCTAAGAGCGAGGAGGTCCAGGTTTGCTGCTAAATGCGCGAAGGTCTAGCAGTGCTGGGAACAGCTAACTTTCGGTATCGCCAATCGACAGCGGGGCGCATCGTGTGTTGTCTGCCCGTATACACTCTCCGCGGCTGTGATAATCTTGAGCACCGCAACGCTCAGACGGTACAATTATTCCGCATTGAGTTGATGTTGTCTTCCAGTGCTGTGTAGCAGCTGCTGCGTACATCAGTGTAGCACTCATCCCCCTCACCTTCACTGTCCATGCTACCCCGTTCTCTCTCTTGAGTGAAGACACCAAGGAAGAGGCGAGCCCCCCGTTAGATAGTCATAGGGTTGGATCCTCCTGTTGTGAGGGTGTGCCTCGTGGCTCGTACTACCCTCGTGCCCTCGTGCCTCGTGCCCCTGCTCGTCGGCTCGGGCACGATTCCGAACCAGGTTCCCATGTTCCGAACCGATACGCTTCTACACAGCAATGTGGCGTACTCATGTACTCACCGTCCGTAGCGCAGCAGTGGAGCAGGGAGGAGCAGGCGGAGCGCAGGAGCCCCGGAGGAGCAAGAGTAAAGGGGGAAGAGTGCCACACAATCCTCGACTTCGTAGCACCTGTTAGTGAAGGTAGCTGCAGGTGAGACGGGTCGGGCTGTACCTCCGTTGTTGTACATGTGTCGTAGGAGCTTAGATTCTTAGATTGCAGTGGCTGGGCACCGTGGGGGGGTGTAGCGACAATTACGCCGCAGTGTTTAGGCTAGTGTTTGAGGTGCTGTAATCTGTAGACTGTAAATAACTTGCAGCACCCGTAATTTTCACATGTGTTTTATGCTATTCCACCCCCTTCACCGAGTCCACGACCTTTCGAAAGCCTCCCTAGCCTAAAAATATGTCATGCTCGCTGATGCGCGGCCATGTTTGCTTGCCGAGGTCACGAATATCCCAACCCGCACATGCTGCGCTCGACATTTCATACTTGACGGAATTGAGGTTTAGATTAACCGCTGCGGTTCAACTGGTAGCCTTGTATCCTCTGACACACTGTAGGTTGTGGGTCCATCCTCTCGGGAGTGTGAGAACGCCGCGGGGGGCGCCAGTACGGATTTCCACGCAAAATCAAGTTACAACCAGTAGTGAAACACACCGGGGTGCAAATTCCCCGGGAGCGTTGGTCTCGCTGTTTTGGGCGATTTTTTCCTCGCAGGTCGACACCGTCGGTATTGGCGACATCATATTCAACCCTCTCAGAACCCGATCTCCCGTACATCTGGCAGTTTTTCTAAACCGATCATGGGCCACCCATGAACTGCCCACAAATTGCCCACCTTGGGTACTTCAACCTAGAACTTCGCCACCAGCATGTCAACCTAAAACTTAGGCACCGGCCCATCAACCTAGAACTTGGCCAGCCCCAACCTAGCACGTATCTTGTGGGCTTGGAGTTAGGTTAGGGTGAGGGTCAACGTTAGGGTTGTTAGCCGTTACAATGCCCCTTCCAAAGCAGATAATGTATATTTTGGAGTGCCTTGGTTTCTGTTGATGGGCACCCATTGAAGGTCCATGGGCCGCCCATGGACTGCCCACGGGCTACCCATGGGCTCGCCCGTGGGCATTCCTCATGGGAAGCCCATACGCACTTCGATGCCATTTGTGCCCATGGGGGTTTAACAAAGCTTAAGAAGGTGTGGGAGACCCTTATTAAGAACCCAGTTCGTTTTAAGGTTATACATAAAGATCCAGAAAAAATCGCCTTCGCCAAATTGGGAGAGGCTGAGCGATCCCGAGGGACGGGTGACTTCGTTTTAGATAGAGCAGCGTCCCCAAATGCATGGGGAGACTTTCAGCGCTGAAGACAAGTCCCTACTTTTTTCCAGTTCTAGGCTGTGCAGACTTCCAAACAAGGGGGCACATGACTTGAAGGATACTTAAACAGCAAGTCAGAGGCCGAGGAGAGGCATCATGCATCGCACAGCTGCCACCTCACAGAGTATGGTAGGCCTAGATTCACCCCGTTCTTTGTCACACAGCGGATCCTAGTGCAAGGTACAGCGCGGTAAACAGACAATCGAGCGTTGTGCTTCCAAGGTGTCCACGTTTGGGCGACCAGTACGAAAAGGGTTAGCATGGGAAATATAGAGCAAATAGAGCAGATAGTTTTCGTCAGTATTGGCGACACGCTTGACGAGGGGCACCGCAGGCGCAAACATTTCTCGCCGTCTCGGCAACACATGGCACACATAGCACCCAGCACACCGCGCACAGAGTAGGCGGAGTTTGTGGGAAATATAAGCGGCCTGTTCGTGATGCTGCTGGTGTGTTGGTGCTGCAGTTCCTCGAGTTCACGACAGCACAGGAGTAGCGAAAAATCGAGCAGCTAGCCGTCGAAAAGAAGCGGCAGTTGTTGATCTTGATCGCCAGGCGCTACCCAACGCATAATAACAAGAAAGGCTGGCAAACTGGCGCAATACGCTGCATCACACCTTGCTAGCTAGGGCGGGGTAATCTTACAGTACTCTATCTGCGATGCTATGCTTCTTGGCGTTTCGCACGAGCAGACCAGTCACAGCGCAACTCCTGTGTTCGTCGGCAGGAGGAGCTGGTGCTCAATGTGCAGTTGATGGAAACGTCTCAGTTGGAGTAAAAGGCTGGCAAAATCGATCGAATGAGTGCAGGCTGATTGGATCCTTAGAGCTCCCTCGTATGTGCTCGCAAGAGCTGTTGACCGCTTTCGACCCTGTGCGAGACATGACCAATCCCCCAAGGGAACATTCCCGCGTCGTGCCCGGTTCTCTTAGCAGCAGCGTTTGCCACCAGTTTCGATGTCCCTGGTACTGAAAATGCATTTGCCTCCACATGTTTCCGGAGACTACTAAGTGTCGATCCATCACGTGTCGCAACCAATGGGAGAAGAGCAACTGGTCTCGTTTCATGTTCCTCGCAGTCCCCGGTGCCACTCGATATTGTATTGACATGAGAAGCTGTCATATTCTCAACAATTGTTGATTATTTTCGTTTGATTTTGGCTTTGCACTGGTTGCTGTTCCCGGGGCAAACCCGGTGCCTCGATGCTTTCATCGTCGCCTTGAGCCAAGCATGCGCGGGAGGGGAGAAGCGCTGGGATGCACCTACATTGGAGCTGCAGCTGACGTCGATGGAAATTTGCAGGGCGTGCCGATCTGCCTCGATCTTGCACGTCCATTTACATCACCAGACTCCTACATGTTTGTGGTCGTGTGGCGAAACGAAAATGCGGCCGAGCAAACGCAGCTCGCAGATGTGTATTTCGACCCGTGTGCCGGTCGTGCGGGCTCTTGGTTTGACGTGGGCACTTCGGAGACGTCGGGCAGAGTCTTCTGCACAGGCATTAAGAGCCAATTCATTGGTACCTTCGTTTGGCCCACTATCCGTTCCCTGCGTGTTGAATGGGGGAAGGGGTGTGAAGGTTGAGGTGTAACGGTTGGAGACAAGGCGAATTTCCGTCAGGTTGATACTTGATGGCACCGTGCTGAAGAGAAGCCAGTCTGCAGTTACCCCGGTGCTCGCTCGTATGAAGGCAGCCGCTCTTCAGGCACACACTCTATCCCTCATCGGCCCTCTTCACCGAGAACTGCGTTGTGTTCAACTTCGCCGTCTCGGCACACAGTTCAAGGCAGTGCCGTACGCAACAGGCATCGAGAAACATCTGCTTCGTGTGGATTGAGGCGATTGGCGAGGTTGTAGTAGGTTGAGACTGTATGAAACCGCGTACGGCAGAGCTGTGGGCGTTCCAAGGGAATCTTTCAGGTCAGAGGGTATCGGAGGTCTACTACATTCACTCCCGATTCAAAGCAGCCATTCGGTTGTCTCCTCACACTGAGCAAGTCTCATAGCGTATCAACGCCGTGACGCCGCTCAACGGCTGCGCAACAGGAGACGTTCTTGCGCAGGTATCCCCGGTCGACACTACTAGAGTCCACCTTGCTCATCACTCAGTCTCTGTTTCGTGATGATTTTGAGACTTTTTGCTACAGGTTGATAATGAAACGATGCGATACATACCTGGCTTTATACATATATGCCAGGTGCTGACCTCCTTTGCCGGCCGAAGTACGATGGTACAGGTGGATGGCAATGGTGTATTCGGCAAAGGGAACGATAGATATGGTTCGTGCGACGTTAGCTCCGTAACATAGTACGTGTTCGGCACGGGTTTTGATTTTCTTTTGTTTGTTGGAAGACGGGTCTCCGCTGTGTCGTGAGGTGAGCTGCCACATTGCCTCGCGCCTAAATCGCCAAGTCGTGTTCGTTTCGGTGCTGGGGTAGTCACAACGCGCAGGTTGGTCCGCGAAAACACTTTCAAAGTGCTTGGGTCATTTTTCATCCCAGTTACGGAGGCGCGACCGTTTTATAGTGCAAGTATCTAAGAGGAGAGAACTGGAGGTAGTGCTTGATAGCCCGACGTTGGATATAATGGGACAGTCATGTGACTTGATGTTTCTGTGCGCGGGTTCGGATTGCTTGACAAGTTGGAAGCCAACGAAAAATGATCACAGACACGCTGGTACCCCTCAAAAGTGAACCTCCTGTAGAAACGGCCTGACGCCTCTGTATCTTTCAGGGAACCATGATCCCCTAGTCTCTCTGCACATAGTTGGCAGTTTTCAGTGTTTCACCGTAGGGTCTCACTTCCTCTCCTGGCTTTTCGCAAATGAAAAAACAATCCGTTCCACCGACACATGGCACATCCGCCAACTCGCAGAGGCCTCCCCCTGAAGTGGGTAAAAAAAGGCCCCTTGGACAGAAGGCCCAACACAGAGGGCCTGACGAATCGCACCACCTTGTCGTACTACTCCCACGAGGAACATCTCCGAGAAAAACTGCAACTGTATGGGCCTGTTAGCAACAAACAACACCATGTAATTGGTGCGCACTAGCGAGGACCATTCTGCAGATGACACCACGTGCATTTCATTGCTGACTGGCGACCCAACCAGCCTTCATCCCACCATCTCCCCCAAATGGGCATATCCAACTTGACTATTCGCTTTGTGCCACCTCCCGAGGGAGACCTATACAGTGAGAGAGTCATCGAGTTACAGACCAACGGCAACAACCGCCCCATTCATCGCCCGATTTTCATCCTACATTGCGTTGTACCGCTCCACCAGCGCAAAATTACCTTTCAGGTGCATCACATAGTCATTGCAACCCACACCCCGCCAGCAAGCATCCCAGTCGATTGTCCAAACCCGCAGAGCCATGGGCAACGTGTGGGAGCAACCGTCGTCAAACGCGCATCCGCCCAACCTGCTTCGCGTTCGACATGCCGACACCGAAGAAATTCTCCAATAGGCTCCCTCCGAAATCACCTATGCAACGGTATGTTCCCGCTCGTGGACTTGGTATCATACGTCATGCAGCAAAACCAGGACCAGATACTCTCAATATTGGCAAAATGCTACAATCGATAAAAGCTGAAAAGTAACAATCGACCCTGCTCTAGCCCTACTCCTCGACCAAATATAGTCTACGACAATCCAAGAAACCCTAGAACCGCGTCCCTGGTGTGGCAAGGGCGAAAGGGGTCATCGCACCCCATTTCTCAAACACGACCGCTCTCCAACCGTGCGTTCTACCTCTGCCACTGCTCCTCCTCCTCCTCCTCCTCCTCCTCCTCCTCCTCCCCATGCTCGTGCCCGTCGCCCTCTACAGAAACATGCATGCGGTCATCACTTTCTTCTCTGTTCGCTTGCGCATTCGCCTTTCCACCACCGGCACCGCCGGCACGAGTTCTGGACGTCTCGCGCTCCCTCCTCCTTCTCTTCGAGCCCTTTCTGCTACCAACACCCGTCTTGCGGGCACCATTGTCGAACCCCCGCAATCCCGTGTATCTGTCTCCCCGCTGACACTCAACAACCGAGGTCAAAGAGGTGTCGTCGCTGCCACTACTGTACCCTTGTCCGCCTTGCGTTGCCGCTGCCTGATCGGTCTTCTTCCCACGGCGTGGTCGTGCGGCGGGCACCGTGTTCATGGCGGCCGCACCTGTGGCGATGGCTGCGGCAACCTTGGCACGGCGAGAGAATATACTGGCACTAGCCCCCCGGGAGGCAAGCGATCCGATCTGGGCTGCCATTTCGAGCGCCTGTGCTTTCGACAAGGGGGCCCCGCCACCTCTCCCGGCAACGGAAGCGGTAATTGCTAACGATGATCCGGCTCCTCGCTGTGCTCCTCTTGAAAAGTGTGTCGCCACGAGGAATATCGTCGCGTGAGGTGATTGAGCTAACTGCCCTCGCCTCAGCGCGACCTCCGCAGCCTCGAAAGAGTTCACCTACATAGCGGAGGCGGCACACGTGCGGAAAGATGGCGATTGTACCGGTCGCCTTGTTATGTGTGGGTGCGAACGATGGAGGCACGCGAAGGGGCCACGGGACCCGGTTGCAACGCAATAGAGATAGTTAAACGATTTGAGCGCTAGGTGTGATGGGAACAGCGTTTGTTATTTCAGGTGCTGGCTTGTGACGTGCGGGTGTGTAAAAGCTTGGCAACAGCCAGGGAGTACTCACAGACGTGCGTCCACGCGTGCTTGACAGGAGCAGTACTGTGCATAGCGAGCCCCGGTTGGGATAAGGATCGTTTTTGTTCATTGCACCGACGATGCTCTCCCTAGGGATCATTCCCAACCCCTTCGGACGCCTTGCCCTGAGGCAGGAAGTAGTGTGATCCACGCGATGGCAGCCAACACACAAGACCCAATGGAGATGTTCGTTAACACCCCCCGACGGAACACACAAGAGGTACTTAAACTCCAACAAACCTTCTGCAGTCAACCTCAGATCTACTAGGTATGTAATGTTATCCAGATGATGCTCCTCACCGTCGGCGGGACCAGAGACAAAAAGAAGGCCGCTTCCGAGTCCCCCGTCTCCGCTGCTTTGCGCACGAGGGCGCCGCCGAGAGACTCGAGCCCCTGTCCCGGCGCCGCCTCGCGAGCCACGGCGACGAGGCGCTGCAGCACTTTTCGCTTGACCGCTTCCTCGGCATCGAGAGTGAAGAACGTCTCGAAGAGGCACCTGGTCGTTGTGCTTGTGGTTACGGTCATGTTTTTTTATTGTTGCTCTTGTGGTTGTTATTGTTAAGTGTTGGCCGGGGATTGGGTTATTGAGCGCGACAGAAACCAACATTTGAACGGGCGACGAGGTTGTCTGGTATCAACCTCATGCACGCAAGGACGGCGTTATCAAAAACTAGACGGCCTAGGCGGAATCTCTTCGGCTGAATGGTGTGGACCACACCCTTGCCTTGAGTAGGCCTACCAGGCTACATTTCCTAGATGAGGCCTTGGAATTGTACAACCTACGGCGCACTTCCGCTGGGACAAACTTGTTATCTTCTTGCCGCGTTCGGGGTAATTCAGCCAACACCACGCATATAGAGTGGCATGGGAGGCTACGATGGAAATCCGAAGGTATTCAAATACTTCGATATAGGCGTTTAGCCCGATTCCTCATGGCACACTCTTCACCCGTCTACGCATCGTGATGCAATACGCCGGGTACCCTACACATGTGCAGGGTGGTGTATTATCGGCTACCTGCACACTGTGTCCGGGCGCGGCTGCAGATGGTCGATGAAGACCTTCTGTGCCGCCTGACGAACCCCCTCCGAAACATCCACCAACAGCAGGGCAAACCGAGAAAGGTGTCCAGTTTTTATCCTGTATTCGTGTTCGCGCCGAAGGACCGTGCTTGAGTTGCGCCCACGAGTGATAGCAAACCGCATGCAGTGTTGGGCGTGTCCTTCGGAAACACGGCGTGTTGAGCAGAAATACCGTGATATAAGTATTACTTCTATTCGAAATCTATCGCCATTTACGGGAGGCCTGTTGTGCACGGGAAACAAGTGCGTTGGGTTGCGCCGGTGTTCACTGGTCCAAACCCTGATTGTGAGAGGAAGCGGTTGGGTGTACCGCCCCAGAGGACAGGAAAACACTCGGGCACGTCCCGTTGCCTGCCATTGGATCACAGTTTTTGTCCGATGTAAAACACGGCATAGCTCCATGCATGGAGTGAAACACCAAGGTAGACTGACTATGGACGGGCGCACACCTGACTACGCGGCCTTGGTAGCACCACACATGCGGCGTAACGCCTTGCCAAAAGCTCCAGTTCATACTACCAACTACCCCCCCACCTCACCTGCTCTCCTTCATGAGCTGACCTAGCCTGACGAGGACTTCCCGGCGAACACAAGGGTTCTCGTCCTCGAGCAGGCTGCATGCGTGAGCGGCGATCTCATCGGTGGCTAGCTCCCTCCTCGTCAGCACGCCAACCGCGGCGTTGCGAACCTTTCAAGGTGACAGGGTAGAGTCAGGATGGGATATACGACGTTCGCGTACCTCCAAAGCAGTCCTCCCTAGGCCTACCCGGACGTGTCGAAGCAATGTATCTTAAACCAACCGTAGCGGAACTCCAGAAATACGAACACGGCGCTCAATGCGAATCGCTTTGCTTCGACCTGGCGCTACTTCCGGCGGGAGGTAGAGTTTTGACTTCAACTTGTGCAACGAGAATAGGAAAAAATCTAGGTCAACGGTCACACCTGTGGGTGCTCAAGAGTGTCGCTGGCCAAGCCTTCCGCCAGCGGCAGCACCTCTGCCGCCGCGAGCCCAGCACTGAGCACGGCATACTCGGACAGTGCCCGCAAGGCCTCCGTGCAAAGAGCCCGGGGGCACGATGACGCGGGTAGAGAAACACTAGCAGCAGTGGTAGCCCCCCGACCTTGCCCTCCATCCTTGCGGAAATCCGTCGCCTCTACCTTCCCGCCGTCCTGCTGGACCACATGGAGTCGCGTTTCGTCATGTGCATCACCCCCACTGCCAACTCTAGCTTCGTCACAATCCCCGTCGGCAGCGCCACCGGCCGAAGCCGAACCATTCTCCAGAAGCTCATCCTCCTCGTCGTCCTCCTCCCCCCCCTCTGCCTTCGTCGCCGCTCCCTTTTCCGCCGTGACATTCCTCGCCGCGGCCGTGTCGGCAACCCGGCGGCGCACGATTGCAAGGAGGAACGGCGTGTAGCACGACAACATCCCGTCCGATGTTACGCTTGACTCGCGGAGCCGACGGATCTCTCTCTCCTGTAGTTGGCGTGCAACGTATTTCGTTTTTAACTGCTTCACTCGGTGTGACATAGACTTCAATCGTTCTTCGCGGTCGTGGTTCCCCCCTTTATAGTATTTGGTTGGAGTACCAGTACGGGTAACAGAACCGCGGCAAGTGAAACAGCCGCTGTTGTGTTGTCGTCAGGCTTTTTGCGTGCCGTGAAGGAAAAAATTTCATCTTCTTTACTTCGGATTTTAGGTGCCAGATTGACCAGCGCCAAAAATGTCTTCAATCTTCTACCCAAACCGCTTGAAGGATGCCACACGCTATTTCACAACAGCAGGGAGTAAAGCAAAACCTGGCAAGGTTTCGGTGAACACGGTCTTGATATTCTGGAGCTGGATAATCGCTATCAATGTGCCTTCCACATATTTCCAGATTCAAGAATGCCAGTCTATCCCGAAGCACCGGAATACACAAGAGAACGGAGACAAGGTGATGTTGACGTCTTTCGCGGACTGCCCTACGATGTGCCAAGGGAAGTGAATCACACACATACTAGATGCCGTTCGCGACAGGCACATACCGTGATTTTCGAGGAAATTCGCCATGCTCACCATGGCCTCCCTATTGGACACTCCCGCCATATAGTCATCTTCTGCGTGCTCCGCCGACTCTTCTTCCCCTCGTCGTGACAAGAATCTTGCGCTAGGTACGAAAAGGAAGAAACATGCAACCAGCGAGAGAGAGCCATGATAGAACGAAAGACTACAAAATCGTGGTCTACGTTGTTCACCGCGCCCGTATCGTGCAACGTTGAAACGACACCGAGGTGAATCTAAACCGCGCAGCCTTCGTTCACAAGTGGTTGCGGAGGGAATGCCACACACATCCGAATTTCGCTCGCGTATCTGTCGACGAGGGCATATTATCAAGCGGCACCAACTTTGATCGCATCGACACTCCTGCCATTGAGGGTCCGTCAGGTCCGTGGCGTTGCTGGCAACATATAGAGCTATGTGGACGTGCAGTTCAAGTCACGCAATGGCGAAGGGAGTGAATTCCGCATCTCGCATCAAGTGCATCGCCTCCTTGGTCGTGAGTGGAACTGGGCGGCAGAACCCCTGAACGTTTGTCACGACGAACAAGGGATTTTTCAAGACAAGACAAAATATCTGGATGAACGAGGCAAAACACATGTAAGTAAGTTCTGCTATGCAACCGTTGTGTAAAACCGAAGCAGTCATCGCCTGGTAAGCCAGAGTGAACAATATCCGCAATTTCGACATTGTGCCCCATGCCTGCGGCGCTGCTGCATAGCAAGGGCTCTATCAGATGAATATTGCTTGATATGTCTCGCTAGTAGAATCGAAGTGCAAGTTAAGGCGAACAAAAGTACTGCTGTGCACTGATAATTCAGCAACGAGGACGGTGAGTATGAATCAACAAAACGTACTCAGCAGTGGAAAACATACATGTCGCTTGTTTCTGTGTGCTGCGAGAGGTACCAAACGATCGCCAGAAGCTCACATGAACAAGCGCCAAGGCATTTCGAGGACCGTAGCAAAGCCTCGCGTTTCAAGCCTACGTTTCGGTCCATGGCATATTCACCAGAAATGACAATAACCTTGGTCGACATATTGTTCGAACCGTGTTTCCAGCTAGATGACATCATCCGAATTACATGAGAGTGAAACGTAGGCCAGTGGCGGGTCTTTTCTCGAGATAGGTGGGAGGTCCACTGGTTTGCGTTCCGAAACAAACAATAAACTCACGTCCTCAGCCCCAGTTCAGTTGGTGTGAAATGGAAAATACACTGCTAAGTGATAGCTGGACAACGATACAGTAACGTAGTGAAAATTCAAAGCTGCATATTCTACACAGCAGCATTAGTTGTGAGTACTACAGATTCAACAACCAAATGAATAGGACAACATCATTTTGTGTTGTGACGAATGCACGAAGGTGCTCGCTATTACACACATGTACTAGAGTGAAGCGTACGGAAAGTATCTCCTTACATGGTTGGGGTGGAAATTCGGTGCGTCTGGGAAGACGTTTTACCCAACCTATTGCACAACGCAGGGAGCACGGACACGCCCTTTGTAGCAATTGATAGATATACTTGTAGCAATGCCAAGTGGTTGTAGGATTGTGTGGTACGTGGAATGTATTTCCAGGATGTGCAAGGTACTCCTGTTGTATACTGCGTCGCCCCCTCATGGTGGTGCGTGCACGCGTGCGTTCAGTGTTTTATGTAAGTTCATGTGAGTTCATGTGAAGAAGAAGTTTATGCAACAAACCCTACACGTCTTTCCTCCTTGGCGCGAGCTCGCCGAGTTGCCGACACCCTATTCAACACACGTCTTGCGACAAGCTACCCCCAGTTCGGATCATCCTAACACGCTAGCGTGCTGATATCATACGGGATCCCGAGGTGAGGCTAGCTATAAAAGGGTCGGCTAGAGAAGTAGATTATGGAGGAAGCCCTCGACCTCAGCAGCTATACTGAGGAGGATCGCCAAGCATTAGCGGCGCACATCAAAGAGGAGGTGGAGAAGAAAGTACAACAGAAGATGAAAGAACAAGAAGAAAAGCGTCCCGCTTCAGAGAGCGTGGACATGCCCCCCGATGGAGGCGATCCCCGGCATGCTCGGCCGGCTGGAACAGCGTTGAACCCGCAACCTGAAGACCAGCCACGATCGTTGGAAGACCGTCTCGTTGATTCGTTCGCACGGGCAATGCGAAGGACCAACACCCCGGGGGAGGAAACCAGGGAAGTCGTAACCCCTAAGGACACCATCCGTGTCAGTCCTGTAATACATGTAGCCCCATTTACGGGTGTGTTAGATTCCAGTGGCGATGTTCAAGTTAGAGTACAGGTGTTTGAGAGCCAATTTCGAATGCTGTTGCAACAAGAAGATTGCCTGAATGCAATAGTATCAGAAGAGACAATCAGGGTGGGGAAGTCGGATGCAGACATTCCCAAACTGAAGGAGGAGTATGGTAGGAAGGCCGTAGAGAAGGCCATGAAGGCCTGGCAGTTAATACTGGCAAAGATTCAAGTTGCATCGATCGTACCAGCAATCATCTCTAGTGGTTGCCCAACGGAGTCATGGCGAATATTTCGAAATCATTTTCAAGTGCATGCCCACACAGAAAAGACGAGCCTCCAGCTAGAGTGGCAGGAGTTGACGCAAGGGGTTCAACAACACCCGAAAGAGTACCTGTCGAGAGGGTGGGTGCTGAGGCAAAGGCTATCATCTTGCGGAGTGACAATTACAGAGGATGATGCTAACAGACATCTTGTGCGCAACCTCCTCCCCGAATATGATGTCTACACAGGTTTTCTGATGTCCGAGAGCGGTCTAGAGAAGGAGAGAGTAGAACGGATTATAGTGAATGCTTGGGCGGAGATGGAGGCGCGAAGGAAGAAGAAGCAGGAGAGCGTGGGGGCTTATGCCCTCGTCACTGGCGGTGAGAACCGTAGTGGCGGGGGAGGGAACACGGGGGGACCGGGGAAGACGAGAGGACAACGGAGGACGGCAGCGCGGGAACAGAAGCAACAACCGCAGCAGCCACAGCATCATCATCAGCCGTACTTCAACCAGCAGCAACAGGTATACCTGCCGTCGTACCCGCCTGAAATAAAATATTGCGACCTCCACAACTCCCCGTCCCACAGCAACGAGGAATGTCGCTTGCAGCGGGGTTGGGGAGGTCCCTCGGGCGGCCAAGGTGCGAGCTACGGCGGAAGGCACGGGCCCCAGCATGGGGGCCGGGGCTTTTCTGGAGGAGGACGTCATCAGCAGCAGCCGGCAGGAGGAAGATTCGGGGGACGTGGCGCCGCTTCCGGTGGGAGGGGCAGGGGCCCTTTTCACCAGGGATCGCCCGGCAGCAACCTCCCCGCCTACCCTGTACCTCAGCAAGGCTACGACTACAGCACCTACCCCCCCAACATGTACCGCCCACAGGGAAATGAACCTCCCATCCACCCGAATGACCCTCGCAAGCGGTGTGAGAACTGCGGTGAACTCGGCCACAACCACCTGTTCTGCCCTTCGCGTGTTGATGTCGGAAGGCCAGCTGGCATGCCGGCAGGCAACGCGCCGCCCAGGCACCCGCCGCCCCGGCCGCCGGCCGGTGGTTACAGCCAGCGGCCGCCTTGGGCACACTCGTATGGGCAGGCAAATACGGCGCAGCAATACGGCGGAGAGGGTTACCCGGGGGTAGCGCCAGGAGCAGCAGGAGCGACGGCGGTGGCGACGACAGCTCCATCTACAGGGGCGCATGCGGTGACGCACGTGAGCGGCGTTTACCAAAATCCGGTGACGCACGCGAGCGGCGTTTACCATTACTCGCCCCAACAGCAGCAGCCGGAGTACCTTCCCCCCCCCGTGCAACAGCAGCAGCCCATCTCCAACCCGTACGCTCCTCCGGCGCCTTCGACCGGAGCGTCTCCATCGACTGGTGGGGATTTACATGCGTGTGTGGTGTGGGCTTTTCCAAGTGAGTCTGAAAATGGAGTGCTAGTAGAGCGAAGGGACGACGGATATGCAATGATGAACGTCCTTGATGAGAGTGTAGGAGACGAAACTTGGCTTGCAGACTCAGGCGCCACGAATCACACCACCGGTGACCCGAGGTGCATGTACGATGTGATGATTCCTCCGCCTGGTAGAGAGCGAGTAGTGATTGGCGATGGTAGGACGATGCCTGTGCTTGGTATCGGCAGCCTGAACGTCAAGTTCCACAATGGTGGAAACGATTTTTGCGTGAAGCTCACCAACGTGTATCACGTTGAGGGAATGGGTTACAATTTGTTTTCGCTTCACAAGGCCATGGGAGGGCAACGCATTGAAATGGATCCTATAGGTATCCACCTGTTTGACGGTGGATTAACTTTTCCCCGTGGCGAGCGTGGTTCTTCCTTGAGAGCGACTCGTTTACCGCCCGATTACACGACGCCACTTGCTGCGCCCGTGGTGACACCGTTACCTCCGCCTCCCCCTCGCTCTGCAGACGTTGTGAGTGTGACTGGTGTTGCAACGATGCATGCAATCCCCCGCATGCAGCATTCTCCCCAAGGTGTAGCGTACATGCCCTCTTCCTCGTTTTCTCGTTTCCCGCCCACTGTCGCCAGCGCCGGCAGTGTAGTACCTCCAACGGTGTCTAGGTTCCCGCCCACTGTCAGCAGTGTCGTGCTTCCATCCGCTCCGACGAGCGTTGTGCCGACCCCCGTCTCTGGTTTCCCGCCCGCTCCCAACAGCGTAGTACATTCTGGTGACACCGCCCACAGATATGCCCCCGTGTCGAATTTTCCGCCCGCTGCAGCCGGCATAGTACCTTCCACGGTGTATGGTTTCCCGCCCGCTGCAAACAGCGTAGTGCCATCGTCTGTGATCAATATCCCGCCCGCTGCGAGCAGCGTCGTTCTTTCGACAGTGTATGCCCCCTCCCCCGCTGACAGGAGTGTGGTTTTTCCCTCCGCTCCTCAAGTGCCGCATGGTATGGAGTTGGTAGCTGTTCCCGGGTTGCCATCGCCGGACGTCACCGTTTTTCAAGAGAATAGTGAGGATGATGACCGTGGGTTTATTCCGTTCACAGAGCAGGGAGATTACGAGTGGGCTTTGTACCTCTTAGAACAGAGACAAGAATCGGATGACCCCTACGAGTTTTTAGACTTGATGTTTGAGTCTGGATTTGCCAATGTCTTCGATGATGTTGCTTTCGCCGTTCCCGTTATGGCCCCGGGCAAGCGCCCTTTTTCGGTGGGGAAACCCACCAAGATTATTGACGTTAACCTTCTCCATGTTTCGTCCTCCCACGCCAATGAGTTTCTTTTGCGTGAGCTTGCGAAGCAGCACGGTCTCCGACTGACCGGTGTCCTGCAGCCTTGTGGTGGATGCCTGCAGGCGAAGGGGAAGAAGGCGGGCGTGCCTCACCAATTGGGCACGCGCGCGGAGCGGCCGCACGATCTTTGGCACATCGATCTGTGTGGGCCGATGACGGCCTCGCTGGGGGGTTCGTTTTTCATGATTATGTTCGTGGACAGCTTCTCGCGGTGGATGAAGCTGTACGGGATGAGGCGCAAGTCGGACACCCTCGTCTTCGTCAAGAAGTTCCTCGCCGACATGAGTGGCACCGGTGTCCCTCGCTCTTTCCGGATGGACAACGGGGGGGAGTTCATCGGACGCGACTTCATCGCCTTCTGTGACAACGCCGGCATCCGCCGTACGTACACGGCGCCGGGCACCCCGCAGCAGAATGGTCCGGCGGAGAGTGCGATCTGGCGCGTGAACAAGGCCGGCCACGCCGCTCGTCTCGAGGCACCCCGCCTGTTCCCCAAGATCGACTTCACCCGCGTCCCCGGCTTCGGGCGCGATGGCGAGCGACTCTGGCTAGAATCGTGTCACTGGGCTGCCGGCGGCTTCAACCGTTCTCCGACCAAGGCAAACGTCGGGTACAAGTCGCCGCACGAGCTCTTCACCGGTCGCCCGCCACCGCTCCAGATCGTCCCGTTCTTGCAGCCGGGGTATATGCGTGTGACGCGCGCGAGGAAGATGGATCCCCAGGCAGTGCTGTGCTGCTACCTCAACAACGGCGACAACCATCACGAGTCGGCGGTCAAGGTCCTCAAGTTCGCGACGGGGCGCGTGTGCATGACGAACAACGTCGTGTGGGTCTCCGACCGCGCGCCGTTGCTGACCCCGCCGCTGGAGCTGCCGGCGCCGGCGGACGAGGGGGGAGATTCGAATGTCGCCGCCGCACCGTTTCTAATTGAGTATATTTCACCGCCTCTCTTACCCCCCTCACCGTATGCCCGACCTCCCACTTCACCCGCTGCCATACTCTCACAGGCGCCGCCGGCAACTTCCACACCACCATCGCCGGCGGCGCCGTCTACCGCAGCCACACCACCGCCACCGGTCACCGCGCCGCCTGCAACGCCGCTCGCCGCCGCGCCACCGTTCACCACCACCGCGCCGCCTGCAACGCCGCTCGCCGCCGCGCCACCGTTCACCACCACCGCGCCGCCTGCAACGCCGCTCGCCGCCGCGCCACCGTTCACCACCACCGCGCCGCCTGCAACGCCGCTCGCCGCCGCGCCACCGTTCACCACCACCGCGCCGCCTGCAACGCCGCTCGCCGCCGCGCCACCGTTCACCACCACCGCGCCGCCTGCAACGCCGCTCGCCGCCGCGCCACCGTTCACCACCACCGCGCCGCCTGCAACGCCGCTCGCCGCCGCGCCACCGTTCACCACCACCGCGCCGCCTGCAACGCCGCTCGCCGCCGCGCCACTGTTCACCACCACCGCGCCGCCTGCACCGCCGTTCGCCGCCGCGACACCGTTCACCACTGCCGCCTCGCCTCCGGCCTCACCGTTCACCACCGCCGCTGCACCGTCAGTAATACCGTCTCCCGCCGCCGTGCCGCCCGGTGCCGCGCCTTCCACCAACATGCCGCCGCTCACTACGAGGACCATCCGTGAACTGGACGTGGGGCGCGGCGACATGAGGGTTTCTGGGCGCACGAGGGCAGCCGCTAAGGACCAGGGGGGGGGGCGTGCGTCGTCAATGCCGCCCCTCTCTGCCAGGGCCAATCGAGAGCTGGACTTGGGACGAGAGACGCGGGTGCCAGGGAGGTTGAGGGGTCGGCGGGTGCGTTTCCAGGATGGGGGGGCCGAGCGGTCGACGTCACCTGGCGGGAGCGGCGACGCTCTCGCCCACCGCTTCGGTCTTGTTTCCCTGCAGGACAAGGCAACGCTCCTGTCGACTCTAACCACTCGCAGCATCGTCGATGGGGGGAGGAAGGAGATCCCGAGTTCAGCCGGAGGACGTGATGGAGCGGAGCCGGGGGGGCGAGAGCGGGAGGGCACGAAAACAGAAGGACTGCGTGAAGAAGTCCCATTTGCGTGCGCCACCTTGCTTGCCTCCCGCGAGGACATTGATCGCGCGATGAGGGATTTAGATCCCCCGGAAGTGGCACCGGACTTGCCACAGTGCTATGCGAGCGACTTGCGCGTACCCAAAACGTATAGGGAGGCTGTGTCCTCTCAACATGCTGACTTGTGGATACACTCTGTAGAGAAGGAGTTCAGAGGCCTGATGGAGGCTGGTACCTTTGAGGAAGTAATGTAGCAACCAGAAAGTGTTATCAAGGCGAAGTGGGTGTTTGATTGGAAATCTGATGAGTATGGATGGCCAACCAATGTGAAATCACGGCTAGTAGCGAGAGGAGATATGCAGCGAGTACATGTAGATTGTGGAGAAACGTATGCACCGACTGTAGCGGTTTCTAGCGTTCGCTTGTTGGCAGCGATGGCGTGTGAGCAAAATCTTTCTCTCCGTCATTTTGACATCAAGCAGGCATTTGTCCAGTCGGATTTGGATGAGGATGTTTTTATGCGTCTGCCAGAGGGGTGTGGTAGATTATCAGGTATGATCGTGAAGTTGAACAAGAGTCTATATGGCCTTAAGCAGGCATCAAGGCAGTGGCACTCACACTTGGCGAGGTGTTTGATTTGTTTGGGTTTTATTCAGTGTATGGCGGATACGTGTGTGTTTCGGTTGATTGAGGAGGGAAGAGTGGTAGTGACTCTGGTGGTACATGTAGATGATATATTTTCGATAGGAGAAGAGGAGAGGTGTGACCAGTTTGGCAGGGACCTCAACACCATGGTACCTGTGAAGAATCTTGGGGATTTGAGATGGTACTCTGGATGTTTTTATGAGAGAGATTGGGATGCAGGAACTTTGAAGATCTCGCAGCAGACGTACGCTGAAGAGTTGGGGATGGAGTTTGGGGTAGAGTACGGGAAGGAAATTCCTCTTCCTGTAGGGTTGAAGCTTTCAGAGTTTGACCAGGATGAGGAAGTGGTATCATGGCCTTTTCGTGAGCTGATAGGATCATTGATGTGGCTGGCAACGCAAACGAGGCCAGATATCGCGAATGCAGTAAGAGCGGTGGCACGGTACTGTGCCTCTCCAAAAGAGATTCATTGGAGAGCAGGGCTTGGTATTTTGGGGTATGTGGTAAGGACTAGTGACTTGGGTATTACATTCAGGAGGGGTAGTGTAGCAGGATTAAGCATGGAGGTGTTCGTAGACGCAGACTATGCAAGTAAGGCTGCCGATAGGAGGTCTGTGTCAGGGGGATTGGTGATGTGTGGGGGGGGATGTATTTCTTGGTTTTCAAGGACCCAGAAGTGCGTTACGTTGAGCACGACAGAGGCGGAGTATGTCTCTCTTGCGGATGTGATGAAGGAAGTGTTGTTTCTGAGGCAGGTGTGGCGTTTCATGTTACCAGAAGCAGGCATGCCATGTATTCCGGTGTTCGAGGATAACCAAGGGGCTATTCAGTTGGCGCAAAACCCGATAAGCAACAGTAACTCGAAGCACATCGACGTAAGGCACCACTTTATCAGGGAACTGGTAGGCAGGAAGGAGATTTCGATTTTTCACGTGGAATCGGCGTATCAACATGCTGACTTTCTCACGAAAGCACTTCACGCGGGAGATTTTGAGTTTCATCGTAACTACGTGATGAGTATGGATTAATATCTTGGTGTTCGGGTTTATTTTGTGTGTGATCAAACAACTGGGGTGGCAACATTTTACATTTTTGCCTATGGTTTTTCTCAATGGATGATGTTCTAGGCTGGGGGGCAACAAGTTCACTGAAGTTCGAAGAAGTATAACTGGTATGATCGGGGATGGTTATTGATGTCTAGCCAATGAGGCTATTGTTCTAGAGTTATGTGGAGTTTCTGATTTATTTTCTTGTGTTTTGGAGTTATTGAGGATCGAAAAAGACATGGCATGGTCACAAGCAGGGGGGCTGATAGATATACTTGTAGCAATGCCAAGTGGTTGTAGGATTGTGTGGTACGTGGAATGTATTTCCAGGATGTGCAAGGTACTCCTGTTGTATACTGCGTCGCCCCCTCATGGTGGTGCGTGCACGCGTGCGTTCAGTGTTTTATGTAAGTTCATGTGAGTTCATGTGAAGAAGAAGTTTATGCAACAAACCCTACACGTCTTTCCTCCTTGGCGCGAGCTCGCCGAGTTGCCGACACCCTATTCAACACACGTCTTGCGACAAGCTACCCCCAGTTCGGATCATCCTAACAGCAATGACGTCATTTCCGCTCACCGTTGCTATGGGAGTACCGGGAAATCGATGCGTCATTGGGCACAAAACAACCAGCCACCAACTTTCAATGCGCATGCTTCCAGCTACTGAAACGTCTTTGGGACAAGAAAATGAGCATCAATGGGAACCACAGTAGTTGTCACGCTCTACAGCTTGACGCGTTCACCGTGGCTACCATAGTGCTGCGTGAGCGTAGGTGCACAAGTCAAATTAATATCAAATACACATATACCGGCAACAAAACAACGAAAAGATGGAACGCGACGATGACACACGCGTCCCAAAGCCTCAACACGAGGTCCTTGTCGTCTTTCCGCACCAGTAGGTTTCGGGGTCATACGGGCAGATGTAGGTTACCCTCACGTCTTTCCTTTTCGCACCTGTACTGCTCTCGAACGTGGGCCGCAATGAAGGACGCATTTTCTCTGGCCAGAACGCCGATAAGCCTCACGTAGTCGCAGGCCCTGCTCCCCCAGACCAGCACCAAGAACGCAAATGAGTTGTGAATATCGATCGACCTCGACACAATTAGCCTACATACTGACCTTGCCCGAAGCGAACAGCCGGTTGTAATTTAAGGTTTGCGAGGCTCCAACTGACGCAAAACGTGTCGCTCGAGAAACGCGAGGAACATATGGGGCTCTTGCAGTTCTACGATGAGCTAGCGTCGGTGGAATATGAAAATAGTACGGACGAAAATGCTCTTCATATTTTTCCAACACGCAAGTGACGTGTTGCGAAACCAACACTTGAGAAAGCGTGACCAAAGACGACAAGGTCATATCATCAAACATTTTATCACCCCATTAACCAACCTCTTCAACTGGTCGTGTTTTTCGAGAAGGGCGAGGAAATGTGGTCTTGTTGTTGATTTGGCTTGGTTTTTGCAATGTTCTCACGTCTATGTCATTTTTGTATCCCGTCTTCTTACTAGGCTCAAACTGTCCTGCAAGCGTTCAACGCTGTTCGGTCGGCCGGAAAACCCAATCATGATCACCCCCCGGCGTAGCATGGGCGCCAGAACACAAGCATCAACTCCAAACAAAGAAAAAAAAGGTGGGATTGCGCGAAACAGTCCCACCGTCCATCTCATACCTGCACACATCAGTAGACGTTCTTGCGAACGCGGCATCTTGCAACATTGCCAGAGAGGACAGTAGTACACGGTGAGGTTCCTCCAGCGCCAAAGCCAGACCTACTGCCTGGCGGATGAGTCTTTCCAAGCACCGAACGGGAATAGGTCGGAAAACGACACTCAGCGCGACCAACGTTTCACAGGCGCGCCATTGGGTGAAATATTTGGTGCATCACAAACCTCCCGAGTGAAAGGAGCACAATGTTCACTCGTCTCCATAATTGAAGCTCTCGTCTGATCCGATGTCCGCATGATTTTCGCCCTGAGGAATGGAGATGACTCGGTCTTAAAAACGGAGTGAATTGTACAATACCGCTTCATTGAAACCCATGGCCATTGACCCAAACAAACAGTTGAGGTCTAGGTAGTATCATGTGGATCCATCTAGCATTGGTATGGTGCACCAACAAGCGAGCCTTGCGCATGCATTCACATCTCAGGCTTTCCTCTGTCTCATACGGAATGTGACGTCTACATTTCTTTCTACTGTGTAGTGCATTCGAACGAATTCGTCGACGGTCGTGAGGACCGGCAACGAGAAGAATCCAATGTGATCTGGCACGAAAGGCAAACGTTCTTCCGTCGTAATGAACGAGTCGTCGAAAACAAGTGGAATCCTAGTGCCGATCGCGGACGTGCCCATATCTGCCCCCTTCTTGGCCAGCTACCGAAACAAAAAACCCACACCTAACGCCTGGAATGACATGTGGTACCCCTGTGGAGGTCGAACGGGAACAGCGATTCCTCACCTTCGTCTAGAAAGAGCAGCGGGGAAAACAAGGGCCTCAAGAGCGGCGCTATTTTTGGCCGAGAGCAAGGAATAGGTGGCCAAAAGCTGGAAGATGCGCAACAGCTCGGACAGCTCGGAAACAGCATCTGGTGCCGCCGATCGATGGCCATGACCACCTCCGCCGTTCCTCCCACCGTCACCGCCGCCACCGTGGTATTGTTCGATCGACAACCCCAAACCCCGACGGCGAAGTTGCCCGCGGTCCCCTTGTGCTCCCTGCCATCCACTTTCTTCTCGTCGTTCATCGCGCTCAATGTCCTCCATCCGCTGCTCAAGCCTGCGCCAGAACAGCCCCTGGCTTCCCGCCAGAGTTCGAAGCTGCTCCTCCTCGTCACCTGCCCCGTGCTGGCCGCCCCTTCCGGCAAGCCTCTCACGGTTGCTGCTTCCGCCGGGCTGACTGGCACCGTTTCGCTCATCGACCCCATTCTTGGCATGGCCACTCGCCTCCGCGAGTAGGGCGAGCGTCCGCAACAGAACCGGGGCACTGGCTGCTGCACCCAATGTGACAACGTACGTTGGACGAGACCGAAACATCTCACATTTTGACGCATGTCTAGGCCATGGTCGTGTGCGTAACTGTTGGTAGAGCGTAGTTTCAATTTTTAAGTCGTCACGATATATTTGTTAGGCTGCATCATATTGAAGTTTCCGAGCTTGTAAACTAAATGGGTTTGCCTCATACGAAGCAGTCCACCAGAGTGAGTGCCTACCTGAAGCGCGTTCAACCGATGTGCCGCAACAATTCGACAACAGGGTGGCACAGGCATTCCGCGAATCGGTAAGGGCGGGTCTGTAAATCCCAGAGCCTTTTCCTACTTTTGTGAGAAATACATTGCACCTGGTTCACCATCAAGAGGTGGTGCCCAATTAAATCATCAGTTGGTCGGTAGTCCCCGCCTGGCCCCACGAAATGCAGCAAATCCAAAGATCACAATAAATCAACGGACTGTTGTAATTAGAATACTTGCGTGTCTCGCCATCGCGATCCCGTGGTGCAATCTCGTCCTCGGCGGCATACGCTTCCAGCGCGTCGCATAGCAATGACGCGATGGCTCCGCTGTCTACTCCGGCGAGCACCTCGCCAAGAACCTGCCGCCAGGATAGGCGATGGGAGATGAAACCAGAACAGGGAAGGGAGCAAAAGTTGACACAGCAGAAAGAAAACGCGCAAGTCTTAGGTCGCCACATGCAACGCAACTCTTCCGCAGATAATTAAACCCCATACATCCCCTTGTCCTGCTTCCGTCAACCTCAACGTTCGAATCATCGCGCCCGATGTTCATCGTTGATGGCTCCCATCCGGACACGCTCGAGTCAGCAACTTCATCGACCTTCCAGATCTCAAGTGCTCCCTCACGCGAACTCCGAGTGAAGGTCCAACCCGTCCCTGATACCAAGAATGTTAGTTTACCAAAAGGCTAGTTCCCTCTCTGCAACGTTGAAGACGTGACCAAGGTTGCCGGTCAGTTCGGGCTTGCGTGTCCAGAACCTCGACAGCGTGAGCGCTGCTACGTGGTTAACAATTCAGTTCCCAGTTCGTTAAATTCGTGCAAAGCAGATGCGAGCTCGTTTTTCTAGGAAAATTCTGAGCGGGTAAGACGCACGTTCACTGCTCACCTCGGAGAGAGAGAAACTTGCGCCCTCTGTTGTATCTGCGAAGTTTATGTTCGCGCTGCCATCCTCTAAGCCTTGTCGTCGCTCGTCCGCCGCCATGATGACTGACACGGCTTTCAAAAGCTTCCGGATATCGGCGGAGAAGGTCGCTTGAGCTATTTCTCTGAGGGCTCTCTTCGCCTGCGATGGTTAACAGGGATGGTCATAGTTTCCTTGGACGATTAGGTGGTCACAGTTTCCCTGGACGATTATTTTTTCCAGCGGAGACAAATGATCCATGAACCATCCCGCACGAAATAACAGACCGCTTCCAGCGTTCGTGTTCGCAATGGCGTTGCGGTCTATTCATCGGCCACGAGCTGAACGTGTTCCACCAGAAGCCGCGAACACACACGGGGCGAAATACGTCTTTCAGCAAACAATCGAACCCTGACTTGAACGTGAGTATCGGTGGTGGAGTACAAATACAAGTTTTAACTATGCAGAACGTTTGAGGTGTCATGTCGGATGCAAAGCAACGGTGGCGTCCCATGCACGAAACAAGTGTGCCGGTAGTCGAGAATCGCCTGCGCCAAGCATGAAACCTCCCCACGAACACATCACCCGGCGGGAATTGTGGTGTCGCCTGCATTGAAACATTCTATGAAACATGAAATCCAGAACAGATCACTATTCCACACCGCCAAGCGCCATCCTGTTATGCGTAACGATATTGTCGGTCGGCGGGAGTAGCGGAACAACACACGAGATTCAACACCATGGACCCCGCCTACCTCGGTTGCCCCCACTGCTTCCCCCTCTCCCACTCCAGAAGCGACCCTGCAACGAGCGTAGCACATGACAAGTTCCACCGGGCTGGGCTCTACGCAGGGCAGGATCAAGAGGGCTCGGGCGGTATCGGCGGCTTTGCGGTGCCTCCCGCCTCCCCCAGTGGAGTTGAGCGACGCTTGTGTAGTAGATCCGCCGTGGTTATCGCCTGCCAGGGCTTCGAGAGCCAGCAATGCGCCTTTGGCCACCTGCACACGACATAGTGTGGATAGAGGTAGGAAGGGCTCCTGCACAACGAGACTCTTCGAGAGGTGAACCCACGTGAAGCTGCCACGGGTGTAGGGGAAACATCGTTGGCGAAGATCACGCTTGCGTAGAGATGGGCACAAGATCGCGATCCCGGACATGCAGGGGCGCGAAGCGAAGTCAACGGAGCTGCGGGGTAAACGTCTTTGGCTGCGAAGAAACGCCATTAATATCAAAATTCCACCACAGCGACTACTTGCCGTCGAGAGCGTCCTTTCCACCCTGCTCGACACACCCGGCCCTGCTGCCGAGCCCGCCTCATCCCCTGCGGTGTTTTCGCAACAAGCCCCGCGTGGCTGGATTGTGTCCCCGTGAACCTCTAGGATAAGAAGCGAACAGGCCAAGGCTTTCGCCCGAACAGCTTTGGACCCATCAGTCAGCAGGGCCTCAGCTGCAGCCGACAGTGACGACTGGAGTGCCCCCCCCATCGTCCACGGACCCGCTGAAACCTTCGCCTCCCTTCTTTGCCCACGATTTCCCTCGCTGGGGGCACCGGCTCCTCTCGTCGCACGATGTGCACGGTCGCTCGTGTGCTGTGGGGAGATCACCGGCGTGCGCCCTTGCCGACTCTGCCTTCCGCTGGTCGCACCATGCATCGCGCCCATTTGCGTTCGCGCCATCGGCGTTCTTGCCGTAGCCGACGGAATTTTCTCTGACAGAGGACAAGCGTCTGCGTCCCCGGCATGATCGGCCGCGCCGCGTTCCGATGGTGCAATCTCCATGTCCATCGTTTCCGTCGCTCGTGCGCCGTGTGTCACGCCGCGGCCACCGCCACCCCCACCACCAGTGCTATCGTCGTCGGTCAACGCTTCTGCTGTACTTCGAGACTGCTGGTGGGCAAGCACATCGCCGCTCGGTGTACCGTCGTCGAGGTCACTGGATGTGTCGTCGTTGTCATGTAGGCGTTGGCGATATAACGTCGTTCCCATCTGGCCTGTTGTTGCAGATGTGTTCGGCCCAGCAGGGGAAGGGGGATACGTTAAGTTGCTTGGGGTTGTTTGCCAGCACCAGATGGCCACAGAACGTTCCATCGCCCCCTGAGGCTGCAAAAGGCCGTGAAAAATACGCATGCGTGTGACCTAGAGCCATTCCCACCTCTCACCAATGAATGAAGCAGCTTGTGCCGCAATGGGCGTCGTCACGCCCGTTCTACCTGTGGGAAACGGTGAAAAGAAAGGTACAACCTCAAGCTATCCTGTTGGCTATCCAGTTTTGTTTTCACCGATAAATTTTGCAATGCTGTCGAACGCCGAGCTCCGCACGGTCGCGTCACCATCAGATCGGGCCAAACGCAGCAACGCCGCCAGAGCTGGGTCCAGGATCGTTCCCCCGCACTGTGCCCCCAACTCCCGCCCATGCTCGAGGATTGCCGCTAGAACGGCAAGAGACATTTTCCTGGCAGGGCTCGAGCTGGATTCCGTGAGGGCGAGCAGGTCCTGTGTTTTTGTTGTCGAAATGTTTGGGCAAAGCATCAAGGGTGGAAGGACCGGCCGCGGCAGCACCGAAAGCACGGTCATAACGTTCGCGTGTTTGTATCGTGCGCGTTAGTGTTAGGATTACGGTTGGGGTTACAGTTGGGTTGTTGTCATAATGCAGCAGATTGAGGCTGGTAGCTCTTCACGTGTACCTGGCCACGCGTCGAACGTTCACAACATCACAAACTTATTCAAGTCAGCGCCCCGGGCGCGGGCCATTTAGTGACGGGGGGCGTGTGCGGCGGTGCCTTTGTAATAGAATCGCAATTTTTCCTGCCTGTATCGATCGTCTGAACAAACTAAACCTACGCGCTTCACCCCAGGCAGCAGGCTCCTCCAGTCGTACAAATATAAAGTATCCTGCACGAAAATCACACGCCAAGTCCGAATTCGTTAGACGCATAGGGGAGGGTAAGCGGGTGAGCAGTTTAAAGCCACGCGTGCTTCGTCCCACGCTTCCAACAAATGATCAATAGGATGAATCGTGGACAAGATACGTACAAGTACGAGACAACGGAAACGGCTTCTGAGGTTCTCTCTCTGTAGAGGGAGGAGTCGCGGACAGTGCGAGAGACAAACGCCAGTTTGTACCCCCGGAAGAAAATAAACGTAAGGTGGAGAGCAAGGTGGAGGCCTACATGTAGGTGAAAAAAACATCAAGGTTGCTTCTTGTTCTATCCCTCTCGTACGTAACCGTATACCACGCATTCCAGTCAAGGGTTGAAATGCAACCACATTCAATTGCGGCGTCGAGCCACACAGGCCAAAAGTGAAAAAGGAACCATCCTCACTCAGATCATTTCCATCAACAAAATAATATATATAGTGCTTCTTCTTTCACCGGCGCACGCAGCAAGGGAACCTGTGGTCCGTTCGGGCAAATATTCACAATATTTTCCCCTGCACAAAGGTGCACTTTTCTCGGGGTGGGGGTACTTATTCCGAAATCTGAAAATACCGCGTAAATCGACGTTTCAAGGCGCATCTTCGTACGGAGATTTTTTTTTTTCGTCCTTCGCTCGATATGTTCAGATATTCAAGAAATCTTGCTTACTTTCTGGAGGGCGGTGTTTTTTGCAGACACAAAATCTGAGACCGGATTTGGACAGCTTTCCTGATTTGCTACCGATGATTTTTTTCCGATTTCCAATTTGACAAAAAATAACGGAGTTATGGGCAAAAAAACGGATATTGGAGGGTATCTTGCTTAGTTTTTTGGGGACAATCCAACCGTACGATTCAAAAATAAAGTGCTGCAATCGATTCCTCTCGTGATTTCCCACCGATGATTTTTTTCCGATTTCAAAAAAAAACTCGGGTTTCGGAGATATTTTGGGTGGTTTCACACGCCCTCGGGGAATTTTTTCCCTCCACACACACACCAGAGGACACACACACACACACCCTTTACGCACGCAACGAAAGACGCACACGCGCTCCGGGCACATGGGTCGCCCAAAGGGTAAGCGCAAGCTGCCAAGGAACGCCGACGGCACGATTCGGAAGGCCCCTTCGCCCCCTGCGGACCCTGCTGTAGGCAACGACTCTCCTCCCTCTTCCGACCATGAAGGCGCCAATATTTCTCCCATGCACACCAACGACCACGACGACGACTGGCCCCACCGCCGTTCTCATCGGCCTGCCGAAAGGAGGAAAGCAGCTGCTCATGGAGATGGGGCTGTGGGAAGGCGAGCCAACCCTACGCGTTCACGAGTGCAGCGCGTGCAGGGCGGAAAAGGCGGCAACAAGGCAAGCCATTACCGCCTTCAACCGCGGTGGAGAGGGGCGGCAGCAGGTGGTGGACAACACGGGGCAGGGAGAGGAGGACGGCGGAGAGGACGGGGACTCGGGTGGGAGCGGGGCAGCTGGTGAAGCAGGCAAGAGGCGTCGCTGCTGCGTCGTGCGCGTTCTGTCTGAGCTCAAGGCGTTCAGGGAGGAGCTCAACATGGTTGAGAAGCTCTTCAAGGCACACGGGCACCTGTGCATCTTCTTGCCGAAGTACCACCCAGAGCTCAACGCAATCGAGCGATACTGGGGGTACATCAAGCACCTCCTCCGCCTCCACTGCGAGTATTCCCTTCGCCACATGCTCCAGGTCTTGCCCGGCGCGTTGAGCGGCGTACCCGCACGGTTTATCCGCGCATGGAGCAGGGTGACGTGGCTGTACATCGAAGCCTACGACGAGGGCCTGGAGGACTACCTCGAGTACCGCGATCTCAAGGAGTGGGGGAAGCACCGAGAAGCCACCGCCAGGGGAGATGCCGTGATTCAGGCGAGGGGGGCGGGGAAGACGCCGGAGCAGAAGAAGGCAGCCGAGGCGAAGGCGCTTGCGGCTGCGCAGGAAGTGCGCAAGAAGTCGATGGCAGCGACCAGGGAAGCCTTCAACACGTGGACGAGCAAGAGGGCCTCCCGGAAGGAGCAGCTACGGCTGTGGATTTTGCGCAACACGATGAATTTTTTGAGGAAATGGTTGGGCGGGCACGCTCAGGCGTGAGTGGGGAGGGTACGTATCTATATGTGGCGGTGTGTTGTAGTGTTGGTTTCTCGCGTTTAGGCGCGGTAGAGGCGTTCGTCATGGTCACCAACTCAACGCCATAGCTGTCTCTCTTGGTATCGGACTTGCTTAGAGAGAACGGATGTGATTGCTGCATGCTTTGTTTGCAGCACCTTCACCAGCCAGGGGTTGAGTAGAAAGTAAACGGCGGTATTGTATGTATGTATGTACATATGTAACGTGTAAATAATGTAAATATGGATTGACAACGGTTTAACTGATGTTCTGAAGGCATATACGTGTAGAAGGGAGGGGTTGAGGGGGGGTCGTGGTGTACTTTGGGGGCTCCGTGGGGTCATTTTGGGGTGGGGGGGTGGGGGCTCCGTGGGTCATTTTGGTCAAAAATGTCGCATTTCACCCAATCACCAAAAACTCACCGGATATCGACGAAGCTCGACGCCGCGGTCACGCCCAAAGTTGTTTCACTTTCCAAATCGTATTTTTTCGAAAGATATCGCGAAAAACAAGATTGTGAATATTTGCCCGAACGGGCCATACGTTAGCTGGCAGAGGACACAGCAAATTTTGCTCACAAACCTTGGCGAATACCAGAGCGAACTCAGGTAGGGTTGAGAATGCGTTCACCAGGAAGGACATCAAATGCACCGGCGGCCCCCTGGCCCCGCGCCTCCTGCCCATGGTCACCCCAGACGTGACCACCTCAGCCACCACGTGGTGCAGCAAGTCTTGGCCACACACACGCAGTTCGATCAGGTAAGCAGGGTGTTGAAAAGCCACGGCCCACGGGACAACGCCACAAAAATTCCCGCCAACGTAAGATCGTGGTGGAATCGATATCAACGGGCCTCTCTGCTCGAACTCCACCCTATCGAGGCCATCCAAATATCAAGGTACTACTGTAAGTGTTCAACGGAGAGGATGGAGGGGTTATCCTGAGGAGAGGCGGACGAAGGCGTTCGGCATCAAACAAGCAACCAGATCAATCCGACCTGCCTGGCATTCCGATGTGTTTTAGCGCTTTTAGATGGAAAAAAAAAGTTGCCGGATTAACGAAGAGTTGAAAAGCTAGGCTGACTGACACGAATGCGTGGTTAGCAGAGTGAGTGAAAGACTATCAGCAAATCACGGTATTTTCTACACCGAAGTCACTACGATGATTCACGGATCTACAAATGCCCAAGGGCATCTTCTATTACCCGAGACCCCTCGCGAAAGGCGATTATGTCCGAGTCCAACAGTAGCAGCTGATCCTTCACGCGCAAGCCTCTCCGAGATATCATGCATTAACAACGACCCGAAGCCCACTTTCAAACCATACCAGCAGCGAAACTCACTCACTACCCCCGGTGGGGGGCGGCGACAAGATAGAAAGTTCTCACCGATCACTGCATTCTTCGATGTGTCATTGTTGAGAATGCTTCCACCACCGCCGCCTTCGTCTGCCTCCCCGATGATTCGCTGAAGAACTTCCAGTGTAAGATCGGTCGCCGCGGGGCCGGTTTCTTTGGCCCGAAGGATAGGCAGCAGCGCAGAGGGAGGCACGGGGCCGGAGGCGGCCTCGGCAAGGGCGTGCACAAGGTGCTGCCTATAGCCTCTCCTCTAATACATCGAGTACATAAGTGTGTCGAGCATGGGAGGGAGAGGGGTGATGCATGATGGCTAATCGCCGGACGAAGCTAGATATCGCGGGGTGAGTAGAAATGAAATTGTGATATTCCTCCCGGGTTTGAAAAAGCAGAAGGTGGGGTAGCCTTGACCTAGAGCGAATTTAAATAACAAGCACAGACCATCAATGAGATCGATTATGACGGTAAAACTAGAATGGAAACATCAGCCTCTACGCTGACAACGATAACGACAAAAACGGCAACGACAACATCTCCACGAGGGATACAAAGGCGGATGGTTTTCGGAGTAAATTTTTTGCCGGCGGTGTTTTCCGTCCCTCAGCATCCCATTCCTGTGGGTGTTCGCACATGGACTGTGTGGGTGTGTACTACTTGTAGTCGTGCATGCCGTAGTCGTTAGACCATTGACCTCGCATCCCTACAAAGCCGGGACGGAGTACGCCGGGTTCTCACCGGACCAGGCTCTCACATCACCAAGCGCGAAGCGCCGTGAGATATTCGGCGAGTCGCATGAAGGGTGCGCTGCATCCTGCTAAGGGTGTTCGGCACCTTGTGCTTACTTCCTTGCGCACGGATGACAGCTGCGTATGACTTAAGTTATTTTCTGGTGCTTTCACTTCCTGAGACAGTTGTAAGCACTGTGCAACTGCCTCGAGGGTGCTTGACCATTTTAACACAACGCGGTGCGATCATCCCCCTTGTGCGGAGTGAGAGTCCTCGACCCCGCACAACACGATCTACTCGACCACCATTATCATTACCGCCAAACAAGAAACAGAGGAAAAAAAAAGTAACGGTAACAACCTGGTTGCCGAGTTCACGAGTGAACTGGCTTGTTTTTCAACGTCGTTGCCAAGCGACGAACACCCAATCCCGATGGCAACACGGAGGGGGGGGGGCATGGACTGTGTGGGGGTGTGAAAAAATTGGGAAAATGAACCCGCAGGGTGGCATGTACTGGGAATTTGCGATTCTTTGCCACACCTTCTTGGCGAAACCGCGCTGAGCCACGAGCGGCAGCAGAACTGCCCGGACTGTGCGGTGCAGACGTGGAACCAGCGACGATAAGATGCCCCGCACACCCCCCAGCACCTTGTCCTGAGAGCCGAGGAGAGCCTCTTGCTCTTTTTCGGGTCTGCGATACGGGCAATGCGATTCGTAGTTGACAGAATACTAGGAGAGGAGGAGAGAACGCCAATACTCTTTCAAGGTTGCGCCTTCTATTGTTGGCCTTTGCACGCACTGCTGTGGGCTGTTGAGCGAAAATCGGGTGGGTTACCTAAACACGCTACAACGACGGTGGCTAGCGTCGATAGATTTCAAAAGGACAGGTTTTACCTGTTTGAAGAAACAACGTCTCCGACCAGCCTCAAACTTGGCGGGGTCATGTTTGAAGAATAGGGTACAACTAAAGACACAATGATATCACAAATGAAGAGTATCAGAGCACCATGGACTGGACCGTAGACACAGCGCCACTTTGTTGCTCACAGGCGACGAGGACAAACATGAAAATGGCACGCGACTCGTACGTATCCATACATCTTAATGACTCGGTACTTATTCCCAGGGCCAAGCACACAACAAGCAGAAGCTTCGGTTTCTTGTCGAAAGCGAAACAGTTCATATCATACTGTCAAACAGTTCACATCATACCGTCAAACAGTATTCTATGATGTGTCATTGCCATTACTCGCCTTGTGCTGCATGCCCTGGTGAAGAGGGCGGCTGCATCTAGCCCTTCAGAGGGTGTTAGTGAACGAAGCCGGCGGAGAAAGTTTCCACGGAGGAAAGCGGTAGACGGAAAAGATAGGATGGTTGGGCAAAAGAGGGGCCCCACAATGGATTCACTCGTCGGATTCACTCCGCTCGCGCATTTCTCAATGATGCCTATACACTGTTGAAGAAATTTCATTTCGCGCAACGGCATATTCAGAAAACGCATCTCCCTATCTACAGACTTCCGAGCTTTCAACTATAGGTGCAGTAGTAGTCGTTGTCTCTCCGGTGCCACCATCATTCCTAATCGAAGTTTACTGTAGTCTTTGTCCGACAACACGAACGAATAGACGCAGGTATGAATACAACACGCGTCGGTGTGGAAGAATCACGCAGCCAATGAGAATGAATCATTTACGTTAATTGGACGTTAGGATTGGTTCATTTCCCACAGGACGAGCGTTTGCACCAGACGTTTCGCATACTGTACGTTTCAGTTTCTCAAGAGAAGGTCTACATACAGACAGTACGATGAAAATTCAGTAGCCTCCGCAAGGTCTTCTACGTGACCCGTGTCTCGCTATTTCATGGATAAAGGTGGATAGGAGTGCTGCACAGCTTGGAGGACTTCTACAAACCTAGGATAAATGTGGTATCATAGAAGCACAACCCGCTCCTCCCCGCATAGGCCGCTCTGTATGTATTACTGCAGCTGCCATAGACAATGTAGTCTACATAGTGAGATTGAGGATTGAGCTGTTGTCTCCATCAGTATTCACCTACTTCACGCAGGTCCGCCTCGCCAGGGAGGGCAAGCTCGATTTGGCGCCCGATTTTCCGAAGATCGTCGACTGAACAAGCACGAAGCACACCACGAGGCGACACAGCGAAGCAGCAGATGGAGTGAACAAGTGCACACCTGGTTGCACGGGTCGGCTCGCGCAAGCAAACAAAACAAACCGATATTTTTATAATTTGAATCAAGGACAGGAGTGACTCTTTTTCCAAGTACACATCTACGCATGCACATGCATACGTGGTCTACATCGAAGGCGCACAAGATTGACGAAAGGCTTCGTGCTCGACGATCTGCATAAGATACGGAGCACAGCCATCTCCTTAATGTCAAAGCAACGCAACGGATAGAGAGAGAGCAGACAAACAAAATGCGGGGGAAAAGCAGACTCGCTCGGTGGACACTGACTACACTCTGGTCACGCTTACCGCTGAGGTTATCAGCCCGAGTCCTCAGGACTTCGACTTGCTGACCAAGGGAAGAGGCAGAAACCAGGTGCCGTGTATTGCTGGCAGCACTCCTTTGTGAACCTTCTCTTGTAGACCGCTTCGGTTTCATGAAACACCACACGTGATAGGCACAGCAATGTTGCGCAGAAGCAGCCCAAACAGTGGGAGATGATAGTGGCATGAAGAGCCATGCCAATTTTTTTATATGGAGGGGACAAAACTATCCCATCCCCTGTACCAAAACGCCCAATTTTGTGCCATAAAACCACCAAAATCGGCCGGTTTTGGCAGCACCACAGCAACAGCCACGAGCACGTTCTGAGGCCGACAGACGCGGAAAGGGAGGGCCAGCTCTGAAGGGAAGACTATCTCTACTACCAAAACGGTAGAGAAAGCGCCAATCGGCCGTCTGAGAACAAGAAAATCATGCTGTATCTCCTGTATATTTGGTCCCTTGTTGGTCTCCACCCACACATGTCCTGCCTTGCAGCACAGCCCAGCCCGGCACAGCACAGCTTTGCCTTCATCTCCAAAGACCAGCAGGCTTGTTGTCGTGGTGGTGGAGTATGGTGGACAAGGGCATGATGACGTGGATCTGCTGGGAGTAATGCCTGAGAGGGAGCGCCATCACAGATGTCAAAAAGAAGGACAAATGCTGTAGTATCTTTCCGCGCGGTTTCACCTACACTAGAAATGTAATGCGTTTCTCTCTACCAATTTTCCGGTGTGTAGTCTACTCGTCATAAATCCCGTCTTCGTAGTCTCCACTCAGACAGAGTGCGAAGGAGAGAACCTCGAATCAAGAACACTCGAAGCAACAACAAGATCATTCGAAACAAGCAAGCAGCGAAGCGCTGCGTGAAGTATCCTTACATCGCTGATGATGTACATGAACGAAAAAAAAACAGGAACGGTGCTGCCTCGCCCCCCTCGCGCATCGTTGAAAGAAATATCACGCGTAGTTGTGTTTGTCATCGCAATGGGACGCACTATGATGTATCCGAATTTAGATTGTGCCTTGCCGGTGCCTGACTTCTGTCCTGCCAACTATTGTGCCTTACCTACGCTAGAGCACACAGGAAACAACGAACAAGAAAAGTCACAAGGAGAAAACACAACCAGCAACTTGAAATCAGGTTATATGATGTTGCTCCCCAAGCCAAATACACCAAATACTCGCCATCACAAGAAAGCTAAGAGCTTGTATTATCAAAAAACAAAAGGTGTCGGTTGCACAACAGAAACCTACGCGATACAACGGAGAACATGATACTTGCACCACTACTGTACAACCAAGCTGTATACACGCGACGCCATGCCCTCGACACCCCTGATTCCAAACACAAACGTGCTGCCTGCAACTAAAGCGATCTAGATCACATAGACACATGACCTATTTTGATCTGCCTAGGACTTTCTGTCTTCACCCTCTTGCCCCCCCTACCCGGCTCGTCAAAATCCCGCAGCGTATTCTGCCTTTTAATTTTGCAAGGATGAAGTGGCGAGTCTTGAAGTCCCGCCGAGCCTTGGCAACATCAACACTGCTACGTCTGTCAGCAAAAACTTTCTCTTCCATTTTCATTCAACAAAATATGTTTGCCGCATGTGGGCGAGTGTCCCTGGACGTGTTTTCGGTGTACATGCGCACGCACCTAAGCAGGGCTTCATCAGGTTGGCAAACATCCTCCCCGCTTATCAGCACAAGGTCACGCTCGGATTCATTGTCAACCGGGTCCCCGAAATCGTCTCATCCCTGACAGTCAGCGGTGAACACCCCCACTATGCGACTCACTGCCTTCCCCATCAAACGAACCTAGCTCTACTTCATCTAGTCCACGTTTCTGCGCTGTTTCGAATCCACCGTGGGTAGATGGATGTTCCCTTGAATTCGGAAGCGCGACCCAAATCGTAACAAGCACTACGAGGATCTGTGTACACTGCCATACCCACCTAATGACCTGCAAACACGTTCACAGCTGAAATTCGCCCAGGCCAAAGACTACGAGGTGGTCGACCTTGCGTCGTTTGTACACTGTACGTTGACCACGGCATCTCTCTCGACGGAGGCAGCCAGACGATAAGAAGATTGCAAAAAACGTGATACCAAACAGGTTTTTTTGTGGTATTTCGTCCCGTCGAAGACCTCAGTGGATACCTGACAGCATATGTCTCCGTTTCCATCATTGTTGGTTCGTCGTCCAGCCAGGTCTTCGAGGAATCGAAATGACTGTCGTCCCTCAACCAGGACGGCGGTTGCACCGATTTCGGCCACGATTTCCTGATCGGCAGCGGGAAACCGCACGACACAAATCGAACGAACGCGGTAATGGACTCTCCGTAAGCAGTAACACTGGTCTGTATTCCGAAGCTATCGTCAACTACTTTATACTTCCTCTGTATCATAAGTTAGGGTACCTAAATGCAATAGATTGTCTGGGTGCAAACGTGTTAGTGATGGTAGCATAGTCGGGTTTGTAAGAAAGNATCGAACGAACGCGGTAATGGACTCTCCGTAAGCAGTAACACTGGTCTGTATTCCGAAGCTATCGTCAACTACTTGATACTTCCTCTGTATCATAAGTTAGGGTACCTAAATGCAATAGATTGTCTGGGTGCAAACGTGTTAGTGATGGTAGCATAGTCGGGTTTGTAAGAAAGATATACTACCTCTGTCCGAGAATATAAGCAAGGTTTGGAAATCCGGGAATATAAGCAAGCTTTCTCGATGAAGGTGTTTCAAGGTGTTTTGGACACCGTTTCCTTCCTATTTTTTTGCGTCAAGCTCGGATATGATAAGCGGCCAAGAAAAAACCAACATAAGAGGGGATGATAAGGTTTCATCCCCTCCCCGGAGAAACATTGATTTCCCTGCCATAGCGCTCAGTAGGGAAAAAGGGGTCCCATTTTTTCTCTCGTTTGCGGCAATGAATAGTGCTTTTTTCCTCGTTTTTTTTTCTTTGTATTTTTGGGTACTTGAACAACCTGTACAATCACGTTGCGAAGTATCTTCGATAGTTCTTTGGTGCTGACCGGGACCAAAGTTCCAGAGTGGCAAAAATCAGCAACTTCGAGGGGCCAAAATGAAGGGAAGGCGTTGGAAAAAAAAAAAAAAAA
>CACKRE030004862.1:58081-68383 GCA_902602495.3 Ectocarpus sp. CCAP 1310/34 | reverse complement strand
CGCGAAGCGCCGTGAGATATTCGGCGAGTCGCATGAAGGGTGCGCTGCATCCTGTTAAGGGTTTTCGGCATCTTGTGCTTACTTCCTTGCGTACGGATGACAGCTGCGTATGACTTAATTTACTTTCTGGTGCTTTCACTTCCAGAGACAGTTGTAAGCACTGTAACTGCCTCGAGGGTCCTTGACCATTTTAACACAACGTGGTGCGATCATCCCCCTTGCGCGGAGTGAGGGTTCACCCCGCACAACATGATCTACTCGACCACCATTATGGTTACCGCCAAAAAAAACGGAGGTAAAAAAAAAAACGGTAACCTGGCTGCCGAGTTCGCGAAGTGAATTGGCTTGTTTTCCAACGTCGTTGCCAAGCGACGAAAACCCAACCCCGACGGCAAACACCGGGGGGGGCGGCTTGTTTTACAACCTCGTTGCCAAGCGACGAAAACCCAACCCCGATGGCAAACACCAGATTATCCCCCTTGCGCGGAGTGAGGGTTCTCGACCCCGCACAACATGATCTACTCGACCACCATTCATGGTTACCGCAAAAAAAAAAAACATGGCAAAAAAAAAGCGGTCATGTGGTTGCCGAGCTCACCAAGTGATCGGCTTGTTTGACAACATCGCTGCCAAGCGACGAATACCCGACCCCGATGGCAAACACCGGGTGTTTGCAACGTCGTTGCCAAGCGACGAAAACCCAATCCGATGGCAAACACGGNGGGGGGGGGGGGGGGGGGGGGGGGGGGGGGGGGGGGGGGGGGGGGGGGGGGGGGGGGGGGGGGGGGGGGGGGGGGGGGTCGCACACGGCACAGGAGGTCACCAGCCGCTATTGTAGGGGGAACCAAAAACTATGGAGTGATTCATTCGGGTGAACGCTGTCAGAAGACCTATGACACGGCCGCCGCCGAAACCGCGAAGACGCAGCTTTCTCCGGCAAACTGAGTGAGGCGTTGAAAGAGATTGCTGCGTGTGGTGCCGCAGCCCCATCATATATCTCGCCAAACCCTACAACCACCACGCCGCAAAATGACGAAAGAACACATCTCTGGCGTATGCCAGGACAAACAACATCCCAGCACGGCCACCACGAGACAGGCACCATACAGGCCATCAAGGGCGTGCACCCATGTTTCCATGTACGTTAATCAGAATGCACAGGCTTCGCATACCAGCTGACCCACGATAAACAAAACAATGTATTGAAGTGGTCCCTACATAAGGTGGCGGTCCCTGTATAAGCTACTGGTCCCTGTGTAAGCCACTTACCCGTAGCTCACAATGATCGGAAAGGTTGCCTGGCGGACCCCGAAAAGCGACAAACAACAGCGCAGCTCCTTTCGGCATTGGACCGAAGCTGAGGTGGGGGTCAATATCACCTCGGGTGGGTACTTTCTCTCGCGGGAGACAAGGACGAAAAGTGCAACCCTACACGGAAGCTCTGCACGGAAGGAAGCGTGGCCATAACTCGCCTTCGATCTCCATTTCTCTCGTGAGGGCCGGGTTGATGTCGACCCTGGCGATGTCCGTGATGGTGTTGAACATGGCCGCCAACGCGCCCTCCATCGCACGCTCGATGCTGTCTCCCCCTGCACGCGCGAGACGCAAAGCAAACGCAAGAGAGAGGGAGAGAGAGGGAGCGAGAGGGAGAGAACGAGAGATAAAGAGAGCGGGTGGGGGAGGGAGGGAGAGAGAGATGAGCTCCATCAGCACGACACCAGGAACCATAAAACGTCATGCAATTCTAAAGGCCGCCGATTCGAAGGAGATACCTAACGTGAATATCTCCCCCCCTCCCCTCTTCTTTGCGAGGTCAATGGTCTAACGACTACGGCATGCACGACTATGAGCACACCCTATGAGTCACCTTCCCCTCTCCTTCCATAGCTTCCACTTGTCTCTGCCACCCAAGGCTACAACGAAACCACCCATTTTCACAAGCCTATGAGAAACTTGACCCAAAGTCACCTCTGCTGATAAATGAAGTCTTTGTGCTTTTCTGTGCTGTCGATAAGCGGCAATTTGAGCAAGACTCACAGCTGTGGAGCTGGACGTCGGCCGTATGGTCCAAATCTGATGGGCAAGAAAGTGCCAAAGCGGCGACGGCATAGGGGGACGGGGGAGGAGGGGGGGGGGCGTGAACAGAGACGCATGAGTCAACACAAGAGTCAAGAGGAGGACAAGAACGAAATCTATCCACTTTTCCAGTTACACACAAAGGTACGGTGAAACACGCACCGTATATGAATCAAAACTGAGCACCTCGCTGCCCGCGCAGTCAGGTAGCAGGCGACTACATGGGTTGGGCGCGAGGTGGAAATAGCTCGGTTTTTGGCGATGAGAAGCAAGCGCGAGAGAGGCATTCCCGTGGAATGATGTTGCCGCCCGTCATGGGCGGGCTATCTGCTACAGCGCAAGCAGCCAGACGGGCAAACACCAGGTAGATGTGTCGATCGAGGGAATCGGTCCTGACCTGCGTTTGAGATTTTCGCTCTTTGAAGGGCACGTCCACAGATATTCCCACCAAACAAGGGAATTGAATCTCCACAGCTTCGTTCTACAAAGCAAGGCGATAGAGTTGCACATGGAGAGAAAGAAGGTAAAGAAATCTGTTCGGGAAAAGTACAAGCCAAAGTGCGCGGCGACGAACACTTGTTTCGTCCCGTATCTCCTTTGGGGGAGGTGCAAGCCGCCAGTGTGGAGGGAAGGGGGCGGGGGGGAAAGCAGCAGCACGCCGCAGCACCTTTCAGCTCCACGTCGTTGTGGCAAGCAGACCGGAAGACATTCGGCTACAGGACGTTGGGCCGCTTCTCTGAATCACTCTAAGGGTTTTCGCAAGACAGAGGGGGCGTTCTTCCAATACGTATTCTACGTAAATGCTCACACTCGAAGTTGGCCCCCTCCGCGCCCCCGTCCGCGCCGGCACCGCCCTCCAGCCCTCCCGAAAACCGCTTGATTTTCGACCTCGCGTCCACTTCCGCCGTCACGGCGGCGTGCCGCGCTGCTACGGCCGCTGCCTTGTCCCCCCCCTTCCCCCCAGTGTCTTCTGCGGATCCCCTTCCCTCCACCACCCGATCATCTTCCCTCCCACGGCCGTCATCACGGACAACACCCCCGTCGACGGGAGTGGCGGCGCCGGTGGGTTTTGCTAGAGAACAAGCGTTATCGCCGACGCTGACGAGCGACGAAGCGTTGCCACGGCATGGGTCGTGCTGGTCTCGTCCTCCGCTCTCCTTGGGCCCACCACTGGAGGTCCGTCGAGGCTGTTGGTTGCCGTGGCCGCCTTCTGCGACGCCAACGACCGGAACCAAGCCTGCAGCTCCCGTTGCGGCCGCTGTTGCCGCGGCCGCTCCCGACGCTGGTGATGCTCTTGTTACCGACGCCAACTTTGGTGGTGCTGGTGGCGCCGCTGAAGCAACCTTCTCCTCCCGCTGTCGCTGCTGGTCTGGTGGGGGAGGCTGAGGCGGAGGATTCCCGACTGCGACAGTTCGCCATCCGCCACGAAATTCAAACGGAAAATAATCGGAACGATCGGGAGTGGGGGAGAGCGTGTGGAATACCTGAAGGAACAACACTCTGCAGCAGAGTTCAGCGCAGCCCCATCACACCAACACCAACAGCGGCGGCAACAAAAATAGGGGTATATACACCCGTAAAAGTCGGAGATTGAATCTCGTGGTATCTAATACGCGAATGACCCCAAGCCATCTCTCGCGATATGGCAGGTGCAGCCAAGGTTGGCGAGTTGACAAGCCCAGCAGGGACAGCCTGCATATTCTTAGCCGATACACAATTCCGCAAGCATGTACCATGCCGTCGCGCACGTGTGTCTAGGCGTTGCGAGCGTGAGGATCAAAGGGTTGTTCACACCTGCCGGAGTGGCACTAGCAGCCGTGGCCGGCCGGCGCTTTCTTGCTCTCTGTGGAAGAGCTTCCCATTGGCTGCTGGACATGATACTTCGTGACAGTGGCCGCCCCCCCCGGGCGCCACGAACCTCAGTCGCTGGCAGCATACAACGCACACAACAACGACGAAAGGAAACAACATTAATCAATGGTGAATCACGCCACTGCCATGTGCGAAAATTGAGAGCGGGGATCAACTTTCATCGGTACCACAAGATACCGTAGTAGGACAGACTATGCTGCTAAGATGATACGAAACAAGGGGAACAAGCCAACAGCATTCGAATGCTACACCATTCGTCTGCATGAGCCACCATGAATGAGCGACCAAGAAACTGTCGTCGACTGCTGTCGCTGTGTTTGCTTTGCAAAACCATTTTCCAGCTTGAAGCACACATGGCAGCTGCGAACTGCTGCAGATTCGATCATGAAGGTGGTCAGGTGGTCTCCTCGAGTCGGAAGCAGAGCAGCATAGTACAACAGGTCTGCTGGATCTGGATCCGCTCACTGCTGTACTTGTAAGCACGTGCTTGTACATCGCACCAACTCAACCCATGAGAAAGAGTGTTAACGCCTGCTGGTCGGAGGCCCACAGGCGTACATATTATCGGTCGCCCCGGTGGTCTAGTGAGTAACCTCGCAGCCTAGTAAGGGCCACATGGGTTCGAGTCCCGGCAGAGTGAGTGTTTTTGCTCTCTTCATAAATCCTGGTCTAGGATGAAAGCGACGCGCTGCAAAGCGTGTTAGTAAACCATAATGGACTTCGTGAGTCGCGAGGGAAGGGATTGCTGTACCCTTCTCGCGATAAAAATACCTCAGGCAGGAACCGCAGGAGGGGGTCCAGCCCGCCCCTCCTATGTGACCCCGGTTGGGTCGTCTAGCTAGTAGAAGTGGAGGATAGGGGCCAGAGGGGCAGACGACAGAGTCCAACGATGGGAGAAAAAAAAGAAAAATGCCACCACCAGAGATGCTGCCGAGGGACAGGCTGCAGCATTTTCTACCAATTTTCTAACATGGAATGGAGCGTAGTTTTCTCCGCATAAGCCACAGGAGCTGCTGTCTACAGAGTCCATGTGCCTTTCGTCGAAAGAAGTATCACTATCTCTGTGTTCTGCTCAACATATATTTCGTTCCTATTCTCAACACAGGCAGACAGGCAGGGGCCACGCTACAACGCCACAACGAAGAGGGCAGCGATTCGATTCAGACTCTTCTACACTGCTGTAAAACCCTGGTTCGACTCACCGGCGTCCACGCGCGTTCTGCGGAAAAAAATAACACAGATGCTCCCCAGAGTTGAAAAAACGCTTGGCGCAAGAAGCGAGCGAGCGAGCGAGCGAGCGAAAGAGAGAGAGAGAGAGAGAGAGAGAGAGAGAGAGTCCAACGTATCCGGGGAGGGTACTCTGTATAGTCTCTCAGCTCTTGCTGTACTGCTGTCCTGCTGTCCTGCCTTTGACTTTGGGCTTTGGGCTTTGGGCTGCCTCAAGGGGCGCTAATCTCGCCGCCAAAACCTCGGTTCTTGGTTCTGGAGGCCATCTGGTTCTGCGGGGATAGCAGGCAAGAGTGACTTGGGAGAGCCCCAGGCCAAGCCCTAGGCTTGACCGGTCATCAACAGCGGGAACGATTGCCTGAGACAGCGACCGGGGCGGGCAGGGCAAACGAAAGAGGGGGGAAAGGGAAGCGACGGAAGTGGGGGTGAAGGAAAACGCGGTGTAGATCTCCTCGTGCTGCAAACATCTGCGGAAACATTGTTTTGCAAAAGGCCGTTCAGAATTGTTAGCAGGAATCACAACAAGATAATTTTTAGAGCCGCGACCGCGACCTTCAGAGAAGGATAAACGGCAAGGGGCCAGCGCCTGGACCAGGTGCGGAGCAAGAACACTCCCGACGTCCTCCTCAAGAGTCGCGTGAATAATGGCTAGGCGTGTCGGGAACAATGATGCACCTGCTCATCCAGCAAAGGATTCTGAGGTATGTGCTGCTGTAGAGCTGCCGTGTAATTGGAGACGCAGTCTGTCCATCACAAACCTCAACCAAGTTGCTTGTTGTGTCCAGCGAACATGCATCTCTAGCGCGAACGTTCAATACTTGGCGCAGCAGCAGCTCTGGTGGAATACGCCGACCATGACACACCGGGCGCTGATACATATGCAGACAACATAAGCATCGAGAGAACCGGGGACAGAATGCCGCTCTAGACTAGGCAAGAGGGAAGCGTTGCTGCTGTGGTCTTCGAACAATCGTTGTCGCACGTTGGCCGAAGACGGACACCAGGTGTGGACTAAACCAAAGCAGCAGCTGCAGCAGCAGCAACAGCGCGAAAGCCAAGGCCTGCCTTCCCAATTTGTCATCAGCATGTCAAAAGTGAAGCAAGCATTCCTTGCTACTGCACTCTGGCAAAACTTCAGCGGCCTGTCTCTATGAACAAAGCTCAGAGCGGCCGTTGCGCATGGGTGACCAGCGACCCGCCCAATTCTGTTTCCTAGCTGCATTGCTGGTTGGCCACGTCTGATGACGAGTGTTGTCGAACTCTCTGTAGGGGGGGAGGCAGACCTGTCGTGTTCTCTCTGAAGCCGTCCCGAGCCCATCTGTTTATCTCAAGAGTTGCGTGCAGAAGTATCGCGCGGACGATGCGAGTCATCCACCGGGCGCGGGGTGGTCGCGCATACCGGAGGAATCGCACCGGCGGGGTGCGTTGTACAACATGCGAGAAAACAAATTATTCCATTCGATTTCACGCGGCTGTCGGAGGGGCGGGTTGCGATGAACAACAGTCAATGATCAAACGCTTCTTCGGGGGTGCGATGGCCACTCTCGCGCGCATGCTGTTGTGTCCCTTTTTTCAACGTAAGTACAGAAGAACCGGTCGCCCCGGTGGTCTAGCGGTATCCTCGTAATCCGCTAGTGGCAGAGGTCGTGAGTTCGAATCCCCATGAGGTGAAAAATTTCTAAATTTGCGGGTGAAAGCGAAATATAGCTAAAAAGCTTAAAGCTCTCGCGAGTACCAAACTTCGACGTTGGCACCGTTGACGAGGGAAAGGGACGGCTGGACCCTTCTCGCGATAAAAATAAAAATTCAGCACGCACCGCAGGAGGAAGGTGGGGCATGAAAATAAATATAAAGAAGAAAAAAGCCCTGGTGTTTACCCCCTCCTGTGTGACCCTGGGTGGTTGTAGTTGTACGAAAAAATACGCTGAAGAGTATAGTACCCTACATACGCTGAAAAGTGTAGTACACGGCTCACCACGAAAAATGGGGGACTGTCGCCATAATAAATAGGACGAAAACACACACACACACACACACACACTGCTGTACCTGAGGAGGAAGAGTGTGGTGCCTACAGCAGTGTGCGCCCATGTATGCAAACAACATGGCATTTATTAGTACATGCGTATGCATACCTGTATGCAGAACCCGTTCGGATCGTGCGGAGCGCCATGGCTTGAAGGTTATATCCGCCGTGTGAGGCCGGTGCAAATAGCAAGTATAGTAGTTGTTTCCAATGCTCGCGCGAGTGGGCAGGATGTCGGCACGCCGTTTCACGTTAAGGCAGCAGCAACAACAGCGGTATTGCTCATGCAGTGCATGCAAAATAGGAACGAAAATATACTCACCCTCCCCTGAAGAGTTTCGCCTTTCCTTCCCACAAGTATTGAGTATAGAACAAGCTGAACCTGTTGTTCCTAGGCGTGTTTAATCTCTGCGCCTGTCCGTCTGTCTGTCTGTCTATTTGTCTGTGCCGCATTTGCGGCTGGCATATACGTACGTCGTCACGACTGCCTCGGGGACCCTTTTGCGGCGGGATGGGCGTCGTGCGTTGTGCATGCAACTGCCCGCCGTTCATTCCTACCTACCCCGGACACCAGCAACTGTCGAGCTACTTTTCTCTAAGCGAGGCCGTACCGAGCACCTTGCGCTCCCACAGCGGGAGCATGGACGTCACGGACGTCGCCTACGCCCCCCGAATGTAAGGAAATGTCAGCGCAAAGGTCGGCATTGCGATATGATCATTTGGTAACCATATTGTGAAGCCGGCGTGATAGAGAGGTACCGGCGGTCGTCCTCTGCCTAGCCTCTTTGACAATTTCTGGATGCAGAGTTGTCCATGAGTAAATTTCGCTACAGTAGTTTCCCGCTTTCTATGCATGCTCTCTGCTGTCCTTTGGATTGGTTTCCTTGTTCAGCTGCGACGTCGAACCATTACAAAGCACTTCGCCATAGCACCCACCACCACCGCTACTCCTTGCTCGAAGGACGGCGTTCTCCAGAAACGGGGAGACCCTGCTGGAGGACCGCCTGGCCGAGGACGGCGACGCCTCCGCCGACTACAACCCCGCGGACGACGACACCACCTCAGACGAGGGCAGCCCCATCGCGCGACAGAGCCACCTAGACCACCACCTCAACCGCCAACGCCTCGGCGACGCCGCCAACGCCGACGACGACGGCGGTGCGGACGGGGGGGGGATGATGGACCTGGAGGACGGGGGGGGAGTCGGAGGAGAAGGAGGCGACGTTGACGAGTTGGGTCCGGGGATTGCGCTCGGCGGCGGGTTGGAGGAGAGCGGCGGCGGGTTGGAGGAGGTGGTACGGAGGGGAGAAAAGGCCGGCGGGGTGGGGCTGGAGGTGAGAGACAGCTCCATGTCGCTGTTGTCCTTTGGGCCGTCGAAGCGTTTGCCGTGGAAACCACTCCGTGACGGGGGTCACACGGGGGGAAGTCGATCGAACACCTTCGGGCGCTCCCCGCGGGGTTTCTTTGCAAGTCTTGCATGTCTTGCATGTCGAAAGTGTGCTTTCCTTTCTTTGGGGTTGCGGGCGTCAGCCGTCTACGTCCGGCCTTTTACGAAGGATACCACACGGCACCCAGGGCATGGCAGTTGTGCGAGGAGTTGGTCGTGCCCGTTGTCGCCGACCCCTCCCTCCGCTTTCGATGCGTCCCTTTTTGTTTGTCCCTTCTCTCGTCCCCGCCGTTCGCAGCCTTCGTTTGCGAACGTTTTACACATGGCGGTCGTTTTTTTCAGGGCTATTCGTGGAGTTCGATGGGATGGTAAATATGATGGTAGTGGGATGGTAGTGGTATGGTAGTGGTATGGTAGAAATTTTTCGATCCCACAACGTTTACCATCCCACTACCATCCCATCGGATCCATCGTACCCTCCCATCCCATCTAGAATTTCCCACGTCCCGCCCATTCCATCTACACGCCCATCCGAATGGCGTTTCCCATCACAGCTACTTCCATCACAAAGCATATCCCATCCCAGTCACTCCCACCAACATGACACCCACATCCCATCGAAACACCAGCCAACCGCACATTTCCCACTACCCACCCCCCCCTGCGTACCTATTCTAATGGAGAACGTATACCCCTGTTGCACCAGCTTGCGCCTCCTCGCCGCCTCCTACTCGGCCTGCTGCTGCATCTGGCATGTCCATGCAGCTATGTGTACACACCAAACATGGCGGACGGCGAAGCCAACAGTAGTAAGTCTGCACGACGACATTCCTTCTGCAGCAACAGCTCCCACCAGCTCCCGCTAGCACAGCGGAGTTAACAACAACAGTGCCTCGGCGGGATATAGCTGTGTTGCCTGTTAGATGCATCTCTCAGTGCTAGTTGATTTTTTAGCAGGAAAGGCAACCAAGTAAGGCGTACCATATGGGAAATAGTAGCCCGTAGGTATGTATCTGCGTATGTGTGTGTTTCTGTTCTTCCTTTCTATTTGTGCGTAGCATCTCGTATGAAAAGGATTATGTACGCATATATACTGTAGATCTATACGACGAGAATTCTGGCTGCCATGATTTTCAGTCACCCGCCTTTTTTGTGCTTAATTGTGCAACGAGGTTAATGCTGTGCCTCCATGTATATATAGGTGTGTCCTCGCCATGAACAGGAGAGAGAGGCGGCAAACCTTTTGACAAGAACTATCACCATCAACAGCGAAAACTTGAGATACATGTTACCGTCCCAGCCCACCACCCGTTCGTGAACGTATCCATCCCATCCCATAGAAACATCCAGCAGTTCCCATCCCATCCCAGCAACAAGCATTGGCTACTACCATCCCACCCCATCAGCGTGAAGCGCAATCCCTTTCCCATCCCATCCCATTCCCATCGGAGCGAGTAAAATTCCATCCCATCAAAGCTGATGGTAAGCCCAAAACAGTTTCCGCCTGCGGCGGGCTTTAATTACCATTCCCATCCCACGGGGCGACTACGCCACGCATAGCCTTGGTGTTTTTTTGCATCTATTTTTGTACCCCAGCGGGGGGTTGGAGCTACCTAGTGTTGTCTCGTTGAATGTTTGTGCCGTTGGCAACGACTATTGGTCGAGATCGCGCGCCTGGCGACGTTGCGCAAGGGGTAGGAGGGGAGGGGAGGGG
>CACKRE030004862.1:6568-20502 GCA_902602495.3 Ectocarpus sp. CCAP 1310/34 | reverse complement strand
TTGGGTCTTCCGGCCGGTGCTGAAGACGGAGCATCGTTTGCGGCGGCAACCACGGTGTACGAGTTCCACGTTGGAGATACAGCGTTCCTGTCCCGCCCGCTGGAGGTGCCTGCAAAAGGTGTCCCGTTCCACGATGAGGACAAATTGGCAGCTCTTTTTGCATGGGCTGGCATCAAACAACTTGTCCGTGCACAATTCCCCCCACCGCACAACGTTGCTTTCGGGCACATCTATCACACCCCGTACATCGCGAAACTTCCGCCTTCTTCGCAGCAGTCCGTGTTCCAGCTTTTGTTCGCTCTCCGTCGTGCCACCTTTCCTGAAGGTCCTCAAGGAACGTCGGTGGTGACCCAGGAGGGAGGACTCCAGCTGCCTCTTGCTCGTGCTGCCTCGACCAACGACTTCAAGCACGATCTACAAGCCCCCCGGCAGGCCTCTTCACGCCTTGCGCATGGTTGGAGAGGACAAGGACTACAGTTGGTCGGCGGCTCCGGTGTCCAAGAGCTGGAAGAACCGCTGGGGCGACCGGGATTCGACGGCCAAGAGCGGAACGGACGACTACCGCTGCTCCACCCAGTCTTCGCGAGGGCACGGCGTCGGAGATAACAGGCGAGGGCGAGCTGTAGGGAACCAGCCTACCAGGTCTTCGCCGGCGAGTCGCCATCGCCGGAGCAGGAGTCGGAGCGCAGAACGTCAACAGCGCACCAATCCTTCGTCTAGGCGTGGGCGCAGTCGGAGCGGAGACCGTCGTGGGAGAAACACGCCTCCGTCTAGGCGTAGCCGCAGCCGGAGCCAGAACCAGAGCGGGGGCAACAGCAGGGCGACCAGCACTGACAGCAGTCGCGGCGGAAAAGGGGGACGGACGTCAGGCCACGGTAACAGGCAAGTGATGTATGATCGAGGTGATTATTGTAGCTCTGGGTTGTTGGGGGAACACAAGGATGCTTCAGAAGACGGTTCTATCTGTTCTTCACCGCTTGTTCTACGCCCTCCCGCTGATGTAGGCCAACCGACCAGGTCTTCATTGGCTTTCAAACTTGCCAACATGCAACTTCGTGAACGTTCAGCCGCTGTGAAAAGCCATGCCCCTGCCCATGCCGTTATGGGTCATCCCACATCTTCCTTGGCTTTGGACGAACGTGTTGAGTCACCACGCCATGCTGCATCACACGCCTCGACTTCGGCTTCCCGCACTGAAATGCTGTTGGAACAAGTACTCACTCTCCTGCGAGCAAATCAAGTAGTGGATGCTGCTGCCGACGCGAATGTACAACCTCCTGTGCCCCCCCACGCTCCTAGCGTGCCACCACCTGCCCCATCTTCGTCCCCACCAACGCGTCCGATACCGATGCAAGACCACGCTTCGAGCTTTTCGGGAGCTCCTGTGGGACGCAATGTTCGTGCCGAAACCGCTGCCAGGACCACGCCCGGATCATCGTCATCAGCCACGAGGTTGGCGACAGTACCGGTCGAGCCTGCGGTGGCACCGTCAGCGTCGACAGCCCCAGCCCTGTTGCAACAGCCTCTGGTGGTATCGCCCCCCACCCTCCAGCGTGCGTCTGTTCTGATTGATCCTGACTCTGCAACCGGCCACATTGTCGAGCCACCGAGTCAAGCGGCATCACCGTTGCCACAGGACGATGCTGGTTTGCCTTTGTCTTCAACAGGAGCAAGAGCGAGGCAGGAGGCTCTGCACGCTGCGGACGCCGCTGCAGCGGAGGCCGACACCATCCGCATTCAAGACAAGATGGACAAGCTGAAGCCGGAACAACTTGGTCGTGTCACACGCTTGCCCCTCGGTCCTGATCCTGATGAATTTGCTCGCTTCGCGTCTAACTGCAAGGGTGTGGTCACAGAGATCCTCAACAATAGTGACGTCAAGCGCAAGCAGACTTTCAATTTCTCCACCTGGGTCACCGGATGGCTTCCCTTGTTACGCAAACGTGTCCGTGCTGCTGTCGTTCAAGGCCAAACAACCAACCGTGCCACGCTGAAATTTCTTGATGCCACCTTCCTACAGGTAGAAAACCATCTGCACAAGGAACCGGCAGAGCCCTCGACGTACGCCTTCTTCATCCAGAAATTGGCGGCTGCCTGGGACACTCAAGACAAGAGCTCGGGGATTGATCGTCTTCGCAGATTTGGCGTATCCAACGGCGAGATTTACGGATAATACATTCGTCGCTATAAGGCTCTGGCCATGACCGTCATGGTTTCCCACCACGCGTTCAAGACTTCGGATGCGCAAGTGTAGATAGCTGTTCGAGACTCCATGTTGAAGCAGTTTCCGGTAGCGTCTGGGCAGGTGTACAAGGATGAGCAATTCTCCATGGAAGCCCCTTTTGGGCAACATGCTTCGTGTCTGGATGATATGTGGGATGTGTTGGACAAGCGTGCGTTCGCGCACACGCCGGCGGTGCATGGAGATGATTTATTTTCGGTATCTTCCACGAATGCTAGGAGTTCGTCTGGGGTTTCGCGTGCTGTAGCTTCTTCGGCGTTGCGTTCGACGGTGACCCCTTCGTGGAGCCAAGGTTCTTCGACCGCCGTGATGAGTGTTGACCCTCTACCTAATGATGATCGGGACCCTTTTCTGTTGCACTACAGCGACTGGCCGTTGCAAGGACACTTCCAAGAGGTGTACAACGTCGCTAGTGAGATGGCTCTAACCAAGAATGATCCGCCATTGTTCACCCCCTTGGTCTCGGCTGAAGAGCGCCGCAACGCGCTTCGACTGTGCAAGGGCATGTGCCTCAACTGCTTAGGAGAAGACCACTACTTCAAATCCTGTAATCGTGGTTTCGTGAATGCCGCCGGCTTGCTCAACAATGACATCAAGTTCTGTATGGTAAAAGATCCCACCCTTTGGGGTCGTGGAAAAAGCGCATGACCTCGAATAGACGTCCTACAGGANGGAGTTCAGCCGGTACAACCGTCAACAGCAACCACCGTGCACCCTTTACGAGTCTCCCAAGATGTTCGTGTATGGTATATTTCTTTGGATACTCCCCACGCTCCTAAATCACATCTAGTTTCTCGGCCCGCCTCTTCGTCGTCCGCCTCATCGCCTGCTGGTGATGGACATGACAGACCCATTTCGGCAGTACCTTTGTGGTGTGGGCGACAGGGAGGTAAGACGTCAAACGGTCNCCCTTTTGGAGTCTCCCAAGATGTTCGTGTACAGCCTATTTCTTTGGATATTCTCCTAAATCACATCTAGTTTTTCGGCCCGCCTCTTCGTCGTCCGCCTCATCGCCTGCTGGTGATGGACATGACAGACCCATTTCGGCAGTACCTTTGTGGTGTGGGCGACAGGGAGGTAAGACGTCAAACGGTCCTCACCTCGTCGTCTCGGGTTACAGAAGGAACAAGAACCTCGTCTTCTACTATTCGTCAAGACTCTCCTGGTGTTGTCAGCCGGGCCTCTTCTCGGATCACACACGAGCCTTCTTCTACACTCGTCGGGAACCCCGTCGATCCTCCTTCTCTTTCGCAGCTTTCGTTGTCTTCGACCGTCCGCTGCCCCCGGGTGACAGCACCTGATACAAATGCGTCTTTCCCTGCTGCCCACCACGTGCTGACTGCACCACTGCCATCGGGATCGGATGGTAGTGCCCACCATTCCGTGGAAGGTTCGGCTCTTTGTCAAGGGGGAGTAGTCAAGAGCACCCTGCGTCAATGATCAAACATCCGTCTGTTGCAGGAATGACTTCTCCTATCGAACGGGTCTCTAATGGCCGAATGGCCCATGCTAACATTGAGCCCGCCGGAGCCGCCGCCCTAACGCCGCCCTCCGGATCACGGAGCGTTGCGACTTCGCCCGCTCCTGCCTCGCTTCCTGGGTCCTCCCCGTCGGAGAAGAGGACCCGTCCGCCTGGTCCATCCTCGCCTGTGCCTGGTGCCCTNGAAATCACCCCTTAGGACGCGCCCGCCGCTCATCTGACACATCTGACACGAAACAGTCCTCACACACAGAGCACTCGTCGGGCGCTTCCACTTCGACAAAAAATGGCTTGAGGGGCAAGAAATGACAAGCCGATGGCGGAGTTCAGCCGGTACTACCGTCAACAGCAACCACCGTGCACCCTTTTGGAGTCTCCCAAGATGTTCGTGTACAGCCTATTTCTTTGGATACTCCCCACGCTCCTAAATCACATCTAGTTTCTCGGCCCGCCTCTTCGTCGTCCGCCTCATCGCCTGCTGGTGATGGACATGACAGACCCATTTCGGCAGTACCTTTGTGGTGTGGGCGACAGGGAGGTAAGACGTCAAACGGTCCTCACCTCGTCGTCTCGGGTTACAGAAGGAACAAGAACCTCGTCTTCTACTATTCGTCAAGACTCTCCTGGTGTTGTCAGCCGGGCCTCTTCTCGGATCACACACGAGCCTTCTTCTACACTCGTCGGGAACCCCGTCGATCCTCCTTCTCTTTCGCAGCTTTCGTTGTCTTCGACCGTCCGCTGCCCCCGGGTGACAGCACCTGATACAAATGCGTCTTTCCCTGCTGCCCACCACGTGCTGACTGCACCACTGCCATCGGGATCGGATGGTAGTGCCCACCATTCCGTGGAAGGTTCGGCTCTTTGTCAAGGGGGAGTAGTCAAGAGCACCCTGCGTCAATGATCAAACATCCGTCTGTTGCAGGAATGACTTCTCCTATCGAACGGGTCTCTAATGGCCGAATGGCCCATGCTAACATTGAGCCCGCCGGAGCCGCCGCCCTAACGCCGCCCTCCGGATCACGGAGCGTTGCGACTTCGCCCGCTCCTGCCTCGCTTCCTGGGTCCTCCCCGTCGGAGAAGAGGACCCGTCCGCCTGGTCCATCCTCGCCTGTGCCTGGTGCCCGCTCTTTGCCCCTTCGCCCTGCACCGGCTCCGCCGTTTGATGACAAGTGCGAGTACGCTTCGGATGACGTCCTTCTTTCCTGGAAACTTCCGTCTGTGTTCTCGCAATTGACTCCTTCAGCTTTTGACGTACTGGGGGTACGTTATTCATGTGGTGAGCAATTTATGATGTCTGAAAAAGCGAAGTTGTTTGGAGATATGACGTCGTATGACAAAATTATGGCTGCAACAGATCCTATGACACACAAGGTTTTAGGTCGAAATGTGCGTCCTTTCGACTATGCTGAATGGGAGCGTCGTCGTGAAGAGATCGTGCTTACGGGGTCGTACGCCAAATTTGCTCAAAGCCATGACATGAAGCATCATCTACTGGAGACGGGTACCCGCCTCCTTGTAGAAGCCAGCCCCTTCGATCGTGTTTGGGGTATCGGCATGTCTGCATGCTTTCCAGATACTAACGTTTCATCCAAGTGGGCGGCTAGCGGTAAAAACTTGTTGGGAAAAACTTTGATGGAAGTTCGACGCCTTCTGCGTGATCATCCCCTGTCTGGCGAAGATTTCCCCGCTTCCAATTCTCCCACGCCCCCCATTCGCAGCCTCTTCTCCATGGACATCGACACATTCATGAGGTTGCTACTGCGACAGGTTCTTCGCTACGGAAGGACCCGGGCGAAGACCCGACTTGTCTACGTTTGGACGCTCCGGGGGACCATGCTCCTGGTGTTCATCTGGTGGCATCGACCTCCGCTTGTGCAGACCAGCCTCCTCTTCTCGAACATGGGCCCGATCTGATCGACGGCACGCTCCTGTTGGACTCGGACTCATACACCACCCGGGTCCTGCTGCATGGAGGACCTACAGCCACTTCTCAACTCGCGCGAGTGGCGCTTCTGGACTCTGGGTCTCCTGCATCCTTCGTTTCCGACTCCGTGGTCACCGCCATGATAGCTGCCGGAGCCCTGACAGCTAGCAGCGTTCGTGTTTCGCCCTCTCGTCGTTGGGGTGGGTTTGGTGATGGACCCGCCCTTGTGACCACCTGGTCAATTCGTCTTACCATTAATTTTCTCCATGGCGATAGAGCTACCGCTTCCTTGGCGGTCTGGGCTTGTGTTGTTCCAGACGCCCCCATGGGGCACGCCGTGCTTCTGGGTCATGATGGCTGGATGCGCTTCAACTCTCGCGTGTTCACCACCCTCCCCCACCCTGGACCAGACGGCCGGCNGTTCATCTGGTGGCATCGACCTCCGCTTGTGCAGACCAGCCTCCTCTTCTCGAACATGGGCCCGATCTGATCGANTGGTGGCATCGACCTCCGCTTGTGCAGACCAGCCTCCTCTTCTCGAACATGGACCCGATCTGGTCGGCGGCACGCTCCTGTTGGACTCGGACTCATACACCACCCGGGTCCTGCTGCATGGAGGACCTACAGCCACGTCTCAACTCGCGCGAGTGGCGCTTCTGGACTCTGGGTCTCCTGCATCCTTCGTTTCCGACTCCGTGGTCACCGCCATGATAGCTGCCGGAGCCCTGACAGCTAGCAGCGTTCGTGTTTCGCCCTCTCGTCGTTGGGGTGGGTTTGGTGATGGACCCGCCCTTGTGACCACCTGGTCAATTCGTCTTACCATTAATTTTCTCCATGGCGATAGAGCTACCGCTTCCTTGGCGGTCTGGGCTTGTGTTGTTCCAGACGCCCCCATGGGGCACGCCGTGCTTCTGGGTCATGATGGCTGGATGCGCTTCAACTCTCGCGTGTTCACCACCCTCCCCCACCCTGGACCAGACGGCCGGCTTATGGGCGAGCTCACGCTCTCTCCGCGTGTTACAGCTGGCGCTTGCGTTTACGCTACACACGACGACGCTCTTGCCTCCTCGTTTCACCTTAAATATGCAGGGAGATCGGAAATTTCTTTGGGGCCGGAGCCTGCACTCGTTGAGGTGGACCTCGTTCGTTCTTCTGGCATGCCTGCGCTGATTGGAGAGTACCTAGTATCGGGTGCGCTTTCGTCCCCAGATGCGTTCGTTTCCAATGGTCTCCAGCCTATTCCCCTTTCAGGTTGTGCCGAGCTCGAGCCGGGAGACGTAATTGGAGTGTCTGCCGCGCCGCTACAACGAGTGCCGGTGGAAACCCCGAAGGTGGCACCATCTTCGATTCCTACCGGCCCCACAACATCTACATCACCACCTCGGGTCAACGCCGTTGGTCCCAAGTCCGGGACTCACCGCCCTCCGGACCCAGCCTCCGCCCCGCCTCCTCCGAAGCCGCCTCCACAAGAACTACTTGACTGCTTCTCTGAGGCACAGCGCTCCAGCTTCATGCGCTTGTGGGCTAGGCTGCCCGCACATATGCACGACATCGCTGTGGATCTACACAATCCGGGATGGACACCGGAGGCTATTGATCGTTTGGCCGACGCCCTTGTGGAGTATTCTGACGTGTCATCTTCTTCGAAAACCGATTTTGGTTCCTGCACCATCATGCCGTTCACGCTTTCTGTCCCAGCAGGTCCCGGGCATGGTCAAGGTTGTCAAAACGTTGTTAAGCGAACTCGCTCGCCCCCCGATTTTGGCCTTCCCGGATTGGGCAGCATTCGAGGACAACAGCCGTCCTCTTGGTTTGTGTTCCGACGCGTGCATCGACGGTTTTGGCGCTTCCTTGGAACAAGAACAGCTCGATGGCTCGGTGAGACCCATCATGTACATCAGCCGCGCTACTCTTGCTGCGGAGCGCAACTGGACCGTTTTGGATCTGGAGGCTGGTGGCATTGTTTGGGCCATCAAACGCAATCGCGGGTATCTGTGGTCGACCAGGTTCATCATCTATCTGGACCACAAAGCCTTGGAGAGGATCGGCAAGGTTGGGGAACACAACGCTAGGGTGCAACGATGGCTGGAATTCCTGTCCAACTTCACCTACACCCTGAAATATCGGAAAGGTTCGGCAAACGGCAACGCGGATTTTCTTTCGCGGTTGCCTTTACCAGCACAAGACACGGACAAAACCGGCCCCGACTGCACTGATGGTGTCGATCAAACGGGTGTTTTCCTCATTTGAGCTTGCGGGCGCAACTATCACTCGTCGTCTACACCGGAGGTCGATTTGGGTGGGCTCCGCCATCCTTGCACGGCAGGAGTCTTTTCGCCCCCAGCATTGCAGCCCTCCGATTTTGGGGATTTTCGCCGACATCACTCGCGTCGGTTGGATGCTCTGACGGACTCAACGATTGCCTGCGAGAATTCTCGGCGGTCCCCGGGGCCTTCATCGTCTCGCCTGTTCTCGCATCTTCAGAGCCTGCTTCCTCATTGACTTCGGATGCGTCCCGCGTGATGTCTCCTGTCGCGTCTTTGGCGACTAGATGTGTGCACGTTTTGTCTTTGCTTCCGTAGCAGGGACCGCTCATTTCTTCACGGACTCGGGACAAAACTACCGCTGTTTCCGGAGGCACCGTCACCGGCCCCGCTTATTTCGGACGCCAGCCGCGGGCTACCATCGTCCTTCGGACATTGTCGCCTGCCCGTCGCTCTAGCAGGTCCCGCTCGACAAACAAGACCAACCGGACCGCCGCGCGTCTGCTGCCGANGGATGCTCTGACGGACTCAACGATTGCCTGCGAGAATTCTCGGCGGTCCCGGGGGCCTTCATCGCCTCGCCTGTTCTCGCATCTTCAGAGCCTGCTTCCTCATTGACTTCGGATGCGTCCCGCGTGATGTCTCCTGTCGCGTCTTTGGCGACTAGATGTGTGCACGTTTTGTCTTTGCTTCCGTAGCAGGGACCGCTCATTTCTTCACGGACTCGGGACAAAACTACCGCTGTTTCCGGAGGCACCGTCACCGGCCCCGCTTATTTCGGACGCCAGCCGCGGGCTACCATCGTCCTTCGGACATTGTCGCCTGCCCGTCGCTCTAGCAGGTCCCGCTCGACAAACAAGACCAACCGGACCGCCGCGCGTCTGCTGCCGACATCCGCAACGCCGGCATCGGCGTTTTCGTCGACTGCTCTTGCGCCACCGGTGTCTTCACCGTTAGCGGCGCGTCCTGCATCCCCGACTTCGCCTTCTCTACAGGTTTCGCCCGGGACTTCGCCACTCACGATGTCCCCTTCGCGGACATCACCACGGACTGCGGCTGCCCCAGTCGCTGAGGCTTCGCCTTCTTCCGCCTCTTCCGGTGGATCGCCTGATTTTTTTTCAGAATCTTCTGATTTGGACACCTCCCACTTGCGGGCTTGTGTTCAGAGTTTCAGCACTGTGGACTGGGCTAGGGAACAACAGCGGGAGAGCTAGTGTGTGGTGGCTATGCGTTTTTTGTCTTGCGGTTCTCCCCCACCCCCTCCGGGCTTGCTCACTCTCTGTGCTCTCTTCGCTCTCCTCGGCTAGATGATGTGCCTGTATTGGCGGCCAAAACCAGACTGCACACGACCGATGACAACATCACCCTCCTCGTACATAAATCGGCGACGTCGCCGGTTGGGCGCTCTGGCGACAGGACCACTCGTCTGCCGGATACTGGCGTGCCCCGCGTCTACGTGCCAATGCTGATGCGTCCGTGGGTCCTTCATGCATGCCATACGGCCGCGTCATTCCATCTCGGCGTCCATCGTACACAGCGTCTGCTCGAGCGCTTCTACTGGTGGATTGGTTTGGATCGTTCCGTGCGCTGGTGGCTTCGGGCGTGTTTGGTGTGTCAAGCTCGCAAGGTTTCACGTCAGACTGCTCGGTGGCCCGTCATCGCTATGCCATTGCCGCAGGGGCCTGGTATGGTCGTCGGCGTCGACTTCTTCGGACCTCTGCCAGTGACTGCCAAGGGCAACTCCTACATTTTGTTGTTCACAGACCGTTTCAGTCGGAGAGCCGACATGTTCGCAGTTACAGCGGCGGAATTCACGGCGAGAGGGACTGCTCACATGTTCGTCAACCAGTACATGACCAAGTGGGGATGTCCGACTACGTTGTTGTCGGACAACGGACTGCATTTCTGCTCGAAGCTCTCCATGGCGATCTACGAGGTGATGAAGATCAAGAAGGTCACCACCAGCTCCTACCACCCACAGACCAACTGCGGCACGCAACGCGTCAACCACAGGATGGCCCAGATGCTTGCGGTGGTCGTCAACGAACAGCAAAACGATTGGGACATACATCTCCCGCACGTTGAGTTTGCCTACGACAATTCCGTGAACCAGTCTACTGGATTAGCGCCAAACGAGATCCACATCGGACGCATCCCGCGACTCCCGCTTTCGGTCTTCGATCATCCCACAGTAGGTGGTCATCAAAGCTTGGCCCTCGATCAGCTCGAGTATTGCAACCTGGCTGTCGATCGCCAGCGCCGGGCCTACGAACTTGTCCGTGAGTACAATGCGCTGAAGATTTCGCGAGTCGAACGCCGAAATTCATCCCTGCTGGCCGCCATTCACAAGCTCCCTCAAATTCCCGTGGTCGGGTGGGCTTGGGTGTACAACACGGCTGCTACAATTCGACAGGGTGTGCAGAAGGACACGGACCAACAAGTGCTCAAGGCCAAATTCGCACTTTCCTGGACGGGGCCGTACAAAGTTCTTGCGGTGGGTCCCACCTCTGCCGACGCCACTCCGGACGGCCGCCCGTTGACGCGTAAACTCCTCTACCTGGACCTGCCTTCCGATCTTTCCGGCCCGGCAGCTCGTTGTCGCGTGTCTGTCCTTCGTTGCAAGCCCTGTCGCAATCCGTACGAGACGGACGGCTTGCCGCAATCTCTGCCCGCCGAGCTTTTGCGTTATGTTCTGCACTCTTTTGGAGATGAATGTCCACCTTCCCACGTCACCGCGGATGATGTGTCGGTGCCTGTCGGGCGCCCGAGGTCGACTACATCTCGGGACTCAACTGGTGCGGGGCCGTAGCGGCGTTCTCGCTGTCCTGTACCAGACGCATTGGGTAGGCCTGACTACTCCTTCATGGGAACGGGAATCCGACCTTGATCTATTCCGTCGACACATCCTCTTGTACTGGTCCCGGGAGGCCTGCCAAAGCAAGCAGGGTAACCGTACATATCGAGTGGCTCGGACTCGCGCGGCACAGCGGGAGCTAGCCCGGAATCGTGGAGAACGCTATTTGCCTCCTGGGGCTGATCTTGTGCTTAACGCGACTTGGCTTCGCCGTTTCAGCACTTCGCCCCTCCCTGTTGGCGCGCGACTGTGGTACAAGGCCCGTGATGGATTGTGGTGGACCGGACGCATTGGTGCTCATCAGGGCGGCTCGTACATCGTTCGATTTTTGGATGACCCAGGCCCAAGCGTTCTGCCTCTGCCTGCGCATCTCTACTCCACCGCCTTGGACGCCGTCTGTGGATCATGGTGTTGAGAGAAACATCGTTCGCGCCCTCTGGGCGACACCCGTGGTTGCACTCCGTTCCTTGCTGACTCCTTACCGTCCGCTGTTCCCACCATTTCTTCTTGGCGTCGTCGTTTTCATATACCAATCGTCCTACTTTGGTCTTTTGTGCCATCCTTCTCGCCGACGTTTTTTTTTTTTTTCTGTCACCTTCCGTTTTGTTTTATTTTGTTTTGTTTTGTTTTTCTGTCTTGTCTCTTTCCTTTCGTTGGCTTATTTTTTGGTTTTGGACGCTGGGGCAACGCCGCCTCAAGAAACACGCAGTGTCGAGTGATCTTTCTTCGTTGCCTGCATTCATCTGAATCAGTGAACTGCCGCGACCTGGATGTCTGTTCTCTCTCGCCTTTTGCTCATTTGTTGTTGTTGTTGTTGTTGCTGGTCTTTGGTTCTCTCGACAAGCTCCATCCGAAGTTTCGTCGGTGTTGTCTGCCTCTGAACACTTGGAAAAAGAGTTCCCCAAGTTTCGTCGGTGATGTTTGCCTCGGGACACTTGGACACCGAGTCCCCCGCGTTTTCCTGGTCCGCCTGTTTGCCAACTAATGTTGTCTTTATTTTTTTGTTTTTGTTCCATCGTGCCGCAGAAGTGTTGCATACGCTTGGTGCTTCGGGATTCCATCCCGTGGCGTCGCCTTCTCCCATGGATTTTCGTCGTCACCCACACTTCGTTCTGCTTCGTCTCCATCATCGCCACCTTCGGGCGACGCCTTCACCACAGTCGCGCCCCTGAGTCATCGTCTTGTTGTGTGAATCTCTACGACGTCCTGTGTTATATGTCTTTGAATGGTGCGTATCGCCAGCGAGCCATGGCGCAGTTCGTCGACCGCCTCTCTTGCATTAATCGCTTGTGCTTTGCATCCTTGGTCCTAATTAGGTCTTGCCCCTGCCGTCTCCGTATACGGGTTGGGTACCCTGGCACGCTGGCCATCGTTCTCCGTGCCTTTGCCTGTCATTCTTTTCTCCTGCGCTTCGTTGACGTCCTAGACTGCGTTGAGTTTTCCCTTTGCGTCGCGTCCAGTATCAAAGGCCGTATTCGTTCGATTTTTTTTTTGAGTTTTGAGTTTCGTCACCGTATTTTGGACTCGCTCGGGTAGTCACCCTCATTCCTCCAGCGGTGATACGCGCGGGTGCGTTTCAAAGAGTGGTGTGTGGTGTCTGGATATTGATTTTTTCCCCCTGTCGTCGTCTGTTCAGGATGATAGCGTGCTCTGCCGCAATATATATTCTTCGTAGCTTTATCCCTTCAAGCGGCGTCATTGAGATGTCGACGTTCCGTCTCGTGACCGTTGGCATTCTTCATCTCAATGATGGTGTGGGGGATTGATTCGGGATATTGCTACAACTCACCCTCCTTTTGGATGTTTTGTGAAGAGTCATATCTTCGATTCATGATCATAAATCATCAGCTAAATCTTACTGTAGCTTTAGGATTTGAGCATTGATTTGAGTATAGAATCTGCATATATATATGATATTCAGGGTGGGCTAGTGTTAATGAGTGTGGCTGCTAGCATGAATAGGGTACATCTTATTGTTGATAGGATGCGGGTCGGTCAGGAGGTATAACATCTGACCCCTACCCCATTTGAATTGTCTACTCTGTGTACCCCCTGAGATGAAGCTAGATCCCCACTTCACCCCAGACCCTTGCTGATCGTCTCTCAGCAATAACAAGCAACTATCCCATCTCAACGTGGTCGTGGACAAGCGTGTCAACGACAGAACCTTTATCTATCTCTAGGAGCAAGCTACCGCCCACGGCTTCACTCCTTGAGAATCGCTCCTGGATACATCAGAAAATACCAACATGGTAATATAAAAAAAATATATGGAGGGGAAACCCGGCGTCCGGGCGACACATCTCGAAAAAAATAACCCTACCACCACAAAAACCGTCGCTATCACAGCGGATCACAACGGCCGCACTTGTTAGAAAGGCCAAGGCGAAGACAAGAACGCGAGGAACTACGTTCCCCCGGACGATGGTCTCCCAACGCCCCCTACTCCNGCACTTATTAGAAAGGCCAAGGCGAAGACAAGAACGCGAGGAACTACGTTCCCCCGGACGATGGTCTCCCAACGCCCCCTACTCCTGCCATTGGTACACAGACCGCAACAGTTATGGGCCTTTCCCCGCATGGAAAACATGGCCTCTCCCAAATGTTAGAAATTGCTACAGCTACTCCAACAAATTCATCAACTTGCACCGGTGGTACTGCAGGCTGGCCCTGCTAAGGGCCTTGGTTAGGAGGTCCGCGTGTTGCTCCGTTGTCGGAACGAACTTGACCGAAATATCCCCCAACCTAAACAATCCGCGGATGAAATGGAATCCCACGTCGATGTGTTTCGTGCTACCTGAGCTGAGAGGGTTCTGCACCAACGCCATGGCCCCCTGGTTGTCCTCAATGACCTGGATGCTTCTACCTCTGGTCTCTGGGGCAACAAACGAAAGCACAGCACGCACAAACAACGCCTCCTTGACTTTCTTGTTGAGAGAAGCAAGCAACTCCTCGCAATTCTCGTCAGACCCAGCCACCAAAATGTCATCCACGTAAATCACGCTAATCATCACCACGACTTCGTCTACCATCTTGAGGAAAACACACGGGTCCGCCTTGCACTGCTCGAACCCGTTCTCAACTAGCGTGTCAGCAGCGTGGTACCCCCACTGCCTACCGCTCTGCTTCAGACCATAAATCGCACGCTCAGCCTTAGCAATCTTATGCGA
>CACKRE030004859.1:275579-294481 GCA_902602495.3 Ectocarpus sp. CCAP 1310/34 | reverse complement strand
AGGTTAGACTTGGGGAGTTAGCACAGAGTACGAGGGTCAAGTACACGGACATGGGCGTCTTCAGCGCCGTCGCGGGTAACCAATGACGTGAATTGCAAAGAGAAAAAGAAGAAGAAAGGGTCTCTTCCACCTCCCGCGGACGCACACGTCTGACGACAGTTACATCTATCAGCTGTCGCTCGTTTTAGCGACAGCTACTATATCTTACGCCTTCGCGAAAACCCGCTGCAGGCCCGATACGACCCTGAAGAACGTCTTCGGGGAAGCAGCCTTGGCGGCCTTAAGGATCGCGGGATGTTGGGCGGTAACAGCCCAGAGAATCTCGGTGTCCTCCAAGAGGACGAGCTTGGTGGACACCGAGAGTCTCCAGGCAGTCAAGGCCAAAAAAGTCCGCGATGCTACAGGTGGCGAAGCCTACCATCCCGACGGCCTTCTTCAGGGGCATCGCGGGCCCGCAGCGGGCGTTCACCGAGGCGAGTCGACCAGGTGTGCGCTCCACGCCACACATACATCCCACAGAGGAAAATCGAGACGCAGCGCGGACCTGGAGACCACCGTAGTCTCACAAAAAGGTGTTCTTCGTACAAAACTCGCTCGTTTTCGTCGTCAGCCGAATACCAAGGTCGACCGCAAGTAAAGGCACAAGCACACATCCAGCGTGCTGTCACGCCCACGGCAGGAGAGAAACCATACTCGTGCGACGACAAAGGTGCCCGTCCAGTGACCTACTTAACGTTCCCGCAAACCACGCAAGGACACCGGCCGATCAATGCCCGACAGAACTAAACTGGTAGCGCATCGCCCGTAAGCTATAGGAGGAATCACCTTTTCCGTGTCGAAGCTCCTCTCCAGGCCGGGTCGATAGTGAATAATAGGCCGCTGTTGGCGATCGAAGCCCCTAACGTACATCTTGCCGTACTTGGCCTCCTCGGCCACCTCGTGTCCATGAAAACATACGTGAATAAAAAAAACAAACAAGAAATTAGTCATGGTGGAGGAGCCGTTTCTCTGTCTCGGAGTCAACAGGCAGAGGGCGGGGGCACCGTTTGGGTTGCGAACAACCTTGCTTCTCGACCACTGTGTTTTGTAGATTAAAAGGTATGAATTCCAAGCAATGAACACCCTTGCTTCCAGTCCGTACTACATAGTATGCGCCTCGCTGATGCAGATGGCCCCCAAAGTAGGCGAAGGTACGGAGTGGGACGGATCACTACACACACACACACACACACACACGACACCAAGCTCGGCAGAGCCAGGTCGTTACCGCAATGCAGAGCATGAAGAACCACAGGAAAACAAGCCCTCGCCGCACACGTTCGGCGCAAATACGCCTTGCTCACGGCCACCAATTCACGATCGATCCTGCGCGCACCATGCTGTGGCTGGCGGAAGGGGGCGAATGCCATGAAAAGACAACCAACTGCACGTGGTTTGAAGGCCTCGGCGGGCAGAAAGTGGAATCAATCACCTGTTCGTCCGTCAAGAGGTGCGGGGTTGCATCCTCGCGCCAGCGCACCGTGCTAGCGACCGCGTCCGGCAGCGGCTGCCCCATCGACTCCATCGTCCAGTACGCCATCTCCAAATACCTGGTACGTATCGCGCCACGCCATAGACAGGAGGAGAACGGATTCACAACTTTGCCGTTGGAAGACAACTATAACATGAAAAAGTTCCATCGCCTTCGATGTGAGGACACCGCGCGCGCCAAGCCAGCAGCGGTTCTTGCGTGTGGTGAGATACTTTTCAACGACGCGTTTACCACCAGCAGCTCAAAAACATCTATATATACAATGAACTTGAAGTTCAGTCGCTGTTGCCAGTTGGCGAAGCATCCAAAGGCCACTGTTGATGTTCATGGTGTACAATCCCTACCAGTGTTCTCGTTACTCCCGAAAACTAATACTCGGCGCCAAGGGGGATCAGGATCTCGTATTATGCGACGCACGTTGGATCCCCTCTTGACAACATCTCTTTGCGGAATTTCTTGCATCGTATTTGGTAAAACCCTTTGATAACGGATTACAGGACATGCACGCCACTATCTCTTTCTTTGCCATGACCCCACCTCATCAGCAGCTCGTCGTCAAGCTCATGCCCTGCCGCTTTGGCGCGCCCCCAGAACTCAGAACCATACCGCTCCTCAACCTTCCGCCTTAACTCCTTCAAAAGGCCGGCTCTGCGAGCGTCCTCCTCCCCTCCCCTATCACCATTCCTTCCGCCTCCTCCCCGGCCGCCTCCTAGCCTCGCCACAACACGCCCCCATAGAGCCTGCAACGCCCGACGCTTTCCCTTCGCCGTGCCCCCCTCGGTGGCCTTTTCTTGTCTGGACGCCGCTTTTCTCTCCTTGGACGGTTTTCGAGAGTGCACCTCCTTCGCGCCACCAGTATCGTCCTTCGCCCGCCGTTTTGCCGCCTCGGGACTTGGTACGAACATCCCCGGCGCCTGTTGGAGAAGTCTTCGCCCATCGCTTCGGCTNACGGTTTTCGAGAGTGCACCTCCTTCGCGCCACCAGTATCGTCCTTCGCCCGCCGTTTTGCCGCCTCGGGACTTGGTACGAACATCCCCGGCGCCTGTTGGAGAAGTCTTCGCCCATCGCTTCGGCTATCGCTGCTGCTGCTGCTGCTGCTGCTGCTGCTGCTGCTGCTGCTGCTGCTCCGTTTTCTCTTCGTCTTGTCCTTGCTGCCGGCCTCGCCATCACTACCGTTGTTCTCCAGTTCCAGCTTGAGCTTTCGCCTCCTTCGCCAGTCGTCATGGCCCTCTCGTAGCTTCCCGAGAACACCTTTTCGATGCCATGGACGGATCCCGGTCTGCAAAGAGGAATGGGCAGCACGTGCAACGACGGAGAGGGGGATGAATTCCGGTCCCCAATGCAGCCGGATGCTTGGGGAACACAACTTCAACACGAAAACTATCGAAACTTTGTGTCGGTGTTGGAATTATATTTCTCACCCGAAATCTCTCGCATCCAACCTATATACCTCGATCAAACTTCCCCGCAGCAGAGAGGAGTGAGACGCTCAACGGAGAACGAGGTTGCGTACTGCTGTATCATCAAATGAGAAAAAGGCTTCGTGTCACGAGCCAGGCACAATCATTTGCACGATATCGGGTGCTTGTAACTCTTCATTAGGCTACCTTGGCAAAGAAAAAGAAAACGCGGAAAAAATTTAGCCATTAACAATGCAGCCTACATATTTCGTGTGCACGCCAAGTTCGAATTTCGACTTGCCGATCGGCGAGGGACGGAACGGGTGAACTACTTCTACCATAGCAATCGAGGCAAGTGCATCCGAAGGAAGGTGGAGGGGGATACAAAGAAGCGTGAGTGTGGTCTTTCTCCTTTCTACTATCCTGGTGGTCTTCATTCATTCTGTGCGACCCGGCTGGAGCACGGTCCGAAAAACAACATACCGAAAGGTGCACCAAAAATCCGAGTCCCGAAAAAATGGTGTAGGATTAGGACGACAAACAAGAATCATGTCCGCAGAGTTCGACAATGTGGAAAGGTCGATCTCCTCGTATGGAAGTTTCTCATTTTTAGTTTTTGTTGCCGCCATAGGTCTGGCGTGGCACTGGTCAGCCGGTCGCGCGGTGGATGCCAATCAATCAAGGCCGCGGTGGAGTTTGCACATCTCTCCTCTACACAACCAGGAAACCCCTGATTATCTTAGTTTTCCAGAGTCTAACTCCAGTACGAATCTACCATCGCACATCAACCGTCCGCAGATGTCGTGTGTGTACCATGATAAAAAAGTACATAGCTCAAGTCGTAGTCCTTGTGACAATACCGTTTGCTGTCCGCGATATTCCAAAGGAGTATTTTTCCATCGAGACCGGTGAGCCGCAGGATTCTTGGAACTGCTGTGCGGTTCGATTTTCGAACGCTTCAAACACCTGTGCGTATGGCGAGACCTGCATATAGTCTACATGACCCCAGACATTCAAATCGCCTCGGCGACGAGTAAAATGTGTGAGGGAAGAACTGCGCTGAAGTTCGCGGTCCAACGCACTCACGTGGGCGCTGATTTGCGGTCATTGTGCGCTTGAAGCGTTTGGAGGATCGCATCGCACAGCAGCTTCAAAAATCCCGCTTGTAGTTCACCGATCTCGACGGAACACGGATCCTTTGGGAAATCGCGAACCGCAAATAGGTGGTGTATCACAACGACCTTTGTACAATCTGAGCAATTAATACAGTAACATTAACACTGTACACGAGCGACATCTGCCGACGGTCAAACGGGCACAGGGTCATAGATTCGCACTACAATACAAGAGATATAGACTGCGGAAAACCAAGGTATGCAGGCGTTTCTCGTTTTTTCGAGAGGTGATGGCCAACTCCACGGTAGCCTTGCCACAGCGAAGTCCACTGCTGTACAAACGGAAAATTGATCATTTTTATTATTTGCTCGTGAGCTGGGAGGAAGAGCTACGCAGCAGGAAGCAGTATGTACGCTTCACAGAGTAAGCCACAAAATAGTTCCCATCTCTATCCATATCCACAGGCAGTGGTATCCTCGTAATCCGCTAGTCGCAGAGGTCGTGAGTTCGAATCCCCATGGGGTGAAAAATTACGAAATGTGCGGGTGAAAGCGAAATATAGCTGACAAGCTCTCGTGAGTACCAAACTTCGACGTTAGCACCGTTGACGAGGGAAAGGGACGGCTGGACCCTTCTCGCGATAAAAATATAAAATTCAGCACGCACCGCAGGAGGAAGGTGGGGCACGAAAAGAAATAAAACGAAGAAGAAAGCCCTGGTGTTTCCCCCCTCCTGTGTGACCCTGGATGGTTGTAGTTGTACGAAAACATACACCGGTCGCCCCGGTGGTCTAGTGGGTAGCCTCGCAGCCTGCTAAGGGCCAGGTCATGGGTTCGAGTCCCGACAGAGTGAGTTTTTTCTCGCTTATTAAATCCTGGTCTCCGTTGGAAGCGACGCGCTGCAAAGCTCGTTGTTAGTAAACTTGATCGACTTTATAAGTCGCGAGGGAAGGGATTGCTGTTGTTGTTGTTGTCTTCGTCTGCACCCTTCTCGCGATAAAAATATCTCAGGCAGGAACCGCAGGAGGGGGTCCAGCCCCCCCCTTCTTTGTGACCCCGGTTGGGTCGTCTAGCTGGTAGAAGTGGAGGATAGGGGCCAGAGGGGCAGACGACAGAGTCCAATGATGGGAGAAAAAAAAAAAAAACTGAAAAGTGTAGTACTCTACATACCCTGAAAAGTGTGGTACACGTCTCACCACGAAAAATGGGGGGACTGCTGTCGCCATAATAAATAGGACGAAAACACACACACAAACAGACAAAACACACCATAACGCCCGCGGGTGAGCCACTCAAATTCAAGACGCACCTATGCATACTATGCATAGAAAGTACGAGATAGAGCCCCAGATAAACCAGAAATGAAGCGTAGGGTGAGCAGATGCGCAACACTATATCCACTTGGCTGTCTCACGACTACGATTCCCTCGCAGCAACATCGATATCGTCCCCTGTGGGCAATAGGCTTAACAAGACCGTAGCTTGGTGACCTTGTTTTCTGACTACACCACAAAACTAAACGTTCTGCTAGGAAGGTACCTGTATAGACGAGGAATCGAACATGTTGATTTGATGTGAACAAAATCAACAACGACAACTAACACCAACACAGAAACACAACGTGCCATCATGTGGCGTGAGGGATGTGCCTCACAGCGACTGGAAACACACGCAGGCAAGGTTGGACAGAGGAGGCGGCTTGATACATATAGTACGTACAAATCTCACACATCCAAGTACAAGATTCGTATAGAAGGAGCTGACCTTGCGATATCATCATCAACCACAGGTCATCTGAATATGTGTGAGGGTTGAAAGTGCTGAGCTGTTCGTGGACTGCTGTCTGCTGAAAAGTCACGATCCTGCAGCCTGCAGCATGCAACCCAATCTGGTCGTCAAGTTCCAAATCGATACATGAGAGCATCTGCGACAAGGATCCCATATGTCAAACAGAAAAAACAAAGCAGCGCACCGCCTCCACCTTGCCGCTACGTAGAGGGGGATCTTCCTTGTTGGCTGTTGGGATGCACCACACGGTACAGCGGCGGGGGGCTCACCTCAACTTCAAGGCTCGCATTCGCCTCCGCTTCTTCCCGCTTGTTGCCCCTCGGGCAGCTGGTGCTACCGCCATTCGCCTTCCGCAACCCCACCAAACAACCTCCACATCGACTGAAGCTGGCCGCTGCAGCTATCGCACACACCAGCGCCAACACGGCCATTCTTCGTCCTCCTGGTGGGCGCGGCCACCACCCACGGCACGGCGTGCTACTGCGTTGTGTGTCGTCGTCCACAGACGGCAGCTGGACCGCCGCGGCATGGCCCGAATCGTCGTCGAAGCTGCTGTCACTACTGCTGCTCCTGCTGATGGTGCTGGTGCTGCTACGATCATCCCCCTTGGCCGGATACATGGGATCGAAGGCCTTGGAAATATCGGCCGTATAGTTTACAAGGGCGACAAACGTGAAGGCTTCCTCCTAGTTGACGCCAAGACTGTGCGTGTGACAGCGCGCAGACTAGTCAGCAGGGCGGAGGGAAGAATTTCTTGCCATCTGAAGTTGCCCCGCATACAGGTGGGGTGGGTATATGTCATGGGGCACCGTGGTTTCAGAAGGAGGGAAAGATCGCGCGAAAGCAAGCGGGCGGGATGGCGCGAAAGATCGCCGTGCGTGCACGATTACACGGTCGCACCCATCACCGTGTGCACATCTCTCGATGCCGTACTTTCATGAGTCACTGCCGACACGGGACTTAATTCAGATTGCGAGTTGTGGGCGCAGAAAATGTCTCGACGAGGAAGGTCAGGGCGGTTTGGATTTTGCTACATGGGGCGCTTGCTGGCTGCCCTGCTGTTGGATCGCACCACAAAGGCCTCTTTTGTGAGTGCCGAAGATCTCCTCTTCGAAGGGAGTATGAACGTTAGAACCCTGGACCGGAGGACAAAGGCCGCGCTGCAGCTGTTCGAGAGGTCAGACCCAGCTGAGGGAGAAGCAGAGCTGAGGGATATGGCCGAGAAGCATCCTTGGTACGCCCCGCCCTTCTTCTACCTTGGGCTTCTCTCACAGAGGAGACACGATCAGGAGATGGCTGTGTCATTGTACGCTGCAGCACTGCGCGCAGGTACAATAGTAGCGCTACTATATGGGGGCTATATCATCTGCATTCTTGGGTAACAACACACCCACGTTGTGCAATTAGCCCAGGGTATCACCGATCTCGCCGAAGGTTCATAAGATCGATTTACTACATGTCGTAGACGACACAAGATACCACACTCCCGGGAACCGGTTTCCATAGCTCGATTTCTCCGCAACAAAGAATAAGTGACAGTACCGAAAATGGTGGCGTTGAGAACGTCTCGGTCGAGAGTTTTCCGAAAACGTATCGTTTCTTTCATGCATCCTCTTCGACATGGAGTAAAATCGAGCTTTGAAATTCGTCCAGGGGGTGTGTTGTCTTGTGTCACCTACGGTACACACCGCAGTTCTACGTAGATATTACGTAGGAGAGATAGGCAAGAAAGCAAGGCTAAGAAAAAAAGCTAGCTCAATCTTGACCACAGCCTAAGATTCCAATTAAAAACAGGTAGCTAGGGGAGAAGTGTGTCGAATAAGAACATTCACTTCCTATTCCTATGTACCTACCCCACCTATTCAGCCCATCCATTCGAATAATACTCCCACACATAGCAAAGTCTTTAGTTTGTAAGTCTACGTGTAGTCTGCAGAACGGACCCGCAGTTTAAGAAATTAAGAAACGTCAAAATCGGGTCGAGACGCAGTTCCTTGTTTTGGGTCGAAGGACCAGCCGAATTCGTCCAATTTCTAGACCTTTTTTTACGCCATTGATAACGCGATTGTTACGCGAAAGCTCTGTGTGGCGAACATTGGGGGTTGTCGCCCTCCTAGTCTTACTGACTCGACCTCATCTTGGTCCATCTCGAGCAGCACGTGCGCCCCAACGTGACTAAATTTATCCGTTTTTACGACTCCAACGGCAATTGGAACAGATGCAACACACGTCGATGCGACCAACAACATCGGGGCGGCACTAGCGGCCCTTCCACGATCCGACCGTACAAGAGTGGCTGAAGCTTCGGGTTTTTTGCCACCAGTTGCAGAAGAAGAAGACGGCAGAGCCCAGGAGTGGGAAGGCGCCACCCGTGGGCCGGTCAAGAGCGAAACCGAAACTTATAGGGTTGACCAGGTGATCGAGAGCTTGTTTCGCAGGGCCCTTGACTTGGACGCCAAGCATCGGTGGGCGCTGAACAACCTTGGCCTTCACCTGCATGCCGGTAGCCGTGACGACGAGGTGAGAAGTAGAGGAATAGCAGTTGTCGATCGTCCTCGCAACCAGCTGTTGGGCCGCTTTGTGTAGGGATTTCTGGACATTCAACAAAGATCCAGTTATGACCCAGTCATGACTTACTTGTCTTCCGTGGTCATGCAACAACACAACGGAGTGCCCCGTAACCACGGCACGCCGCGGAGGGGAGACTAGCTGCCTGAATGCCTACCCAACCTTCGGGCTACGTGTCGAGGTAAAATAGTGGAGATCCCCTGTTCGAAAGTAGGAAGCGGAGGGGGTCTCACCGACATGCTGAGCGCCCCATCCTTTTCCTTCCGCACATGGGCTGGGTCTAGGCTGTAACCGTATTTACAAGAGCGCTTGGACTATACCCTGGAGACGCGGAGGTCAGCTACAACTTGGGGGTATCCCTGCAAGCGCTCGGAAGGGCTCAAGCAGCTGCCCAACGTTTTGCGGCTGTCATAGAAACCGATCCTCAGGTAAGTCTCAAATAATACTACTGTTTATCATGTTTTCTTCTCAGGGGTCGATACGGTCTCTAGAGGTTTCACCAATCAATCTGAAGCAGGATGGACACCCACTTCGAGGCCCGACACCAATTTTCCGGAGTTTGGCAAAAGCTTCTGTGCTTTGGCAAGCGTGCCAATCCTCAAGGGAGATTTTTCGTGTTTGTATTATGTACGAGTTAGTTGAAGTGTCGTGACGATGCGTGGGGCATTAGGTAGGATGAAGAAGTATGCTACATGCAAGAAGGGACAGCCAGCCTTCATGACATGGTCAGTCACCGCTCACCGGAAGAGAGAGCGCGAAACGAGAGAAAGGTTGTCACACAACCCGTGATGCTTGTGGCACGACAACAGTCAGCGGGCGACGGTTGTATCTCTTAGAGGACCATCACGGTTAGTTGAAGATTGCTGCCGAAATAAACGCTTCATAAAGTACCCAACGTGAAGAGCCCGCACAACGGACACGGGAATTCAATGCCGAATTCATGCCGAAAAAATAGGTGAAAATGTCGCCCAATTCGTGACCTGTGGAGATTGTTGGCATTGTTCCAAGACGAACAAACAAGACATACATTCCTCCGATTCCTCGCTTTCATTGTTTTATCTGAAATAGGTAGTACCAAACCACCCACAAAATACATCACGAAGAAAAACACAACGCATGGCACGTAGCAATATGTGTCGATTGTTGTGTTCCGTACCCTCCGTAGCATAGGATTGAGCATGGGATTGCATAAGCGACCGCATGTATTCATCAGTTGATCTTTGTGCGTCTCCTCTTTGTCCCCCACATGGGCTGTAAGGTTCGGCTTGCACGACGTGATGCCTCGCAGCTCTTTTGATGGGCTTACTAGAGATGACGGGGCATCGCCTCTGTGCCTTCCAGATGGACTATTCGGTTCGTCTTGTGTCCGTTTGGGTTGGCGGGTTCGTCGCAGATTTCCGGGACAGACTTGGTAGAGATGACGCGGTTTCTTCGGCTAGCGATGGCGATGCGACGCACAGGGACGTTTTGTAAGTACAACCACCGTGAGCAGTGATGTTGGATACCAAAGGGATCGAATTCAGCTGATGAAGAAGTAGTGCCACTATCCATGTAGTCGCATTTTATCGAACGTCCCATTAACTCGACTAGCGAAGCGAACTATAATAGTTGCTCTGGAACGATTGCCCAACGGCGACATGATATGACACACCGACGGGAGAATAGTGCGTTCCTCGATCGAGAGATACCGACAGCGTCGGCAGTACGCCGAGGTCTCCTCGGACCAGAAGAAAGGACTGTCCGTGGCGTTTGTTTCGGTTGTTCGGCGGCAAGGCCCATTCGCACATCGTAGCGTCAAGCACATTCGCACAGTGCGGGCAGAGAGTTTTACCGCGATGGAAGCGTCCGAAGATGTCCTGCGACGAATAAATCTGTAGTCTTTCCGCCGATGGACGCGGCGTGACCGTCTGGGATCGTGGTCACCGTGGCATGAGGTCAGCGATCTGGTCCGGAGTCGTGTGCCTTTGGTTGTGATCGTTCACGCGGCAGTTGAACTCGTACTCACAGCAGAGTACCAGGTCAACTGCCACATGGACGACCATATCCAACAACACGCGACTCAGGACCAAACCGCCAACCTCAGGGATGCCATGGTGATCACGATCCCAGATGGCCACGCCGCGTCCATCGTCGGAAAGATGACGGAGTTCTTCGTGTCAGGACAATCTTTGGACGTTTCCATCCCTGTCAAAGCTTTCCGCCCGCACTATGCAAATGAGCTGACACTACGACGTGCGAATGGACCTTGCTGCCGTACAACCCAGGCGAACGCCCCGGACAGGCTTTTCTTAAAGTCTTCCTGCGGTTTCCGAGGAGATGTCGGCCTACCGCCGACGCTATCACAATATCTCAATTGTGGAACGCAATATTCCCCCGTCGGTGTGACATACCATGTCGCCGTTGGGCGATGGGTACAGAGCAACCAATTCGCTTCGCAAGTCAAGCTAGCGGGCGTTGGATAAAATACGACAGCATCGACAGCGGCGGCACTTGTTCATCAGCTGAATTCGACTCCTCTTGGTAACCAATCGCTGCACATTGGTGGTGTACTTACAGACCGTCCCTGTACGATGCGTCGCCATCACTAGCCGAAGAAACCACGTCATCTTCAGTAAGCCTGTCCAGAAGATTTGCGAGGAACACGGAAAGCCACACGGATTTCACACAAGGAGCCGAACAGTCCACACGGAAGGAAGAGAGGCGATGCCCCTTCATCTCTAGCAAGCCCATCAAGAAGAACTACGAGGCATCACTTTGTGCAAGACGAACCTGACAGTCCATCTTGAAAACAAAGAGGCGATAGAACTACATGCGGTCATTTATGTAACCCATTAACACAACAATCAAAGATGTTGCTACGTTGTGTGTATTCCTTCGGCATGAACTCGGCATTTCTTTCCCGTGTCCGTTGAGCGGGCTCTACACGTTGGGTACTCAATCGTGTGTTTAGACAATTGCTGGTGGGGGGGCACCGCAGTCTCTCCTTAACGCTTGTCCCAAAGTATAAGAATGTTTTTCTCTCACAGCCACCTTACCAGAATTAGTCTACGTCCTGTGACAATATGTTGTTGAAGAGTGTGGTAGTTAGGGACTTCACAAAGCTTCATACCGGCAGCAAACCTCACCCAACCGTGCTAATTCTCTCAGAAATGTAACTGTCGTCCGTCGACTGTTGTCGTGTCGCAAGCATCGTGGCTTGCGAGACAACGTTTCTCCCGTTTGCTCTTTCTCTCTCCTCGTAAGCGGTCGCTGGCTACCGTCACGACCACTGGCTGTCCCTTCTTTCTCCATCCGGCCTAACATTCCACTCGTCGTGGACACACTTGACACTATTTTCATGTAAAACAAACACGGAAATCAGAGGAATGGCACGATTGCCGAAGCAAGATGCTTTGCGGATCCTCTGAAAATGGCGTTACGTCACACGTTCAGGTTATCTGTTTAGCGGTTTGTTGGCAGAATCTTTGCTGTACTCAGCAAGCTCAACGCCCCGATGCATGAACGTTTGATCCAAGGAGTTCGGTGCACTCGCAACCGCGGCCCACAGTCAATTTTCCATAAATCGGTGTGCGTCTACTTAAAAATCCATCTGACTCCTCGATTTTCGGAGCTTGTCATCAATAACGTGAGTGTCTGTTGTGCTCGATGCTGTTCACTGCGTCCAAATGTACATCAGTCGCTGCGCCAATCCGCCGTTGATTTCCACAGCATATTGGCGCAGCCATGAACTTAGCAGCTCTCTTCCACCGATATGGAGACATTGGCAGCGCCATTAAGTACTACAGGAGGGCAGCCGAGATAATCGATCCAAGCGACATCGATATGATGGTCATGTTGAGGTAAACCGTATCGAGTTGTGTCTGCCGTTGAGACGCGCGTCCTCGGGGCAAGCCGGTTGCTAGGAAACCGCCGCAAACAGCGCCGAGGGGGGCGTACAATTTTTGAGAGAGCGTGCCGAGCGATGGTTGTCTCTCTCGTAGTACGGGAGCGTTGTTAGGATGCTAGGACCTGCGAAGCTCTCCGTCGGAAATCCTCGGGTCAGCAGCTGCAGAAGCCTGAGAAGCAGGACGAATCGCGGCCTCCTTCCTCCGCAAATCCATCCGAGCACGGAGGTCCGAGCATCCGAATCCAACTTCCCAAACGAAAACTTCTGCGCGACGCTGTTTCCCCCCTCCATGTCGGCCTTCCTCTCTGTTTGGCTGTCTCTCGCGCACACACCAGAAACAACTTCGGGACAGCTCTGTTTCAGCTAGGCGAACACACCCTCGCGAAGTTGGAGCATCAGGCAGTCCTGGAGTTGCTGAAAGCCGGTGACGAGAGCATGCCCCTACGGCGCGCCGAGAGCGGCGAAAACGATGTCTACGTGGACACTCTCGTTAATTTGCACAGGCGAGGAAGCATTAAAAGAGTCATGCAATGCTTTCTTCGAAAACATTGACATGATTTTGTTGCGAAACGCATAAACAACCTTAAATTGCAGAGTTGCCTCACCGCGACATGAAAGTGACACCAAAACAAGAGAAACGACGGGCACCTTCCTGTCCAGCGGCCTGGACAGTTCGTGGAAAGCGCGCAGACATCAGGTACCTCGCTGTCAGTGCTTGAACATGGACTGCTATGGCTGCTCGTTCTTCTCGTGTTGGTGCCGCTCAGGGCGCGGAAGGCGTCGTGCGACTGGCGTGACTGGGAGAGAGATGTTTTCGACCTCAAGTATCAGGTGCAAGCCGAACCTTGAAGTCTTAGTAAGTTCATTTGCAGTAGGCCGGACGAGACTGCCGGCACCGAAATGTGCAAGAAGAAAGCAGCCACCAGTGGAAAAAAGTAAAGCGCATGCAATCTCCAATTCTAGCTAGGCCAAAGTTCAGCGTGTGTTTGCGGGCACGTGGAACACCCCACACCTTCTCTGCGCCATCACGCAACCTACACCTTGCTATACCCTACCCCTCCCCCTCGCCGGATACGCTGGCGTACACGAAACAACAGGTGGACGTAAAGCAACTAGCGTTCGGACGCCCGCCATCCCTCCTCCCGTTCGACACTCTTCTCCTGCCCCATCCCGTGACCCCGGCCTGGCGCCGCCGGCTTGCCGAGGCCCACTCGGCGAGATACATGGAGGCTTCGACCGCGCTGGTCGGATCGCGATCGCACGAAGCCTTCCTCGGCGAAAATCGCACGAGAGACGCAGCACATCCAGAGGGATCTGATAGTCGGACGGACATACAAGAGGGAATAGGCGCCGAATACGATGGTAGGGGCGAAGTGAGAGGAACTACGGCCGGTGCACGTAGATATGGTACGACTGGTACAGGTGACGGTCGCGCGCGTCTGAAGATAGGATTTATCGGGCATGACTTCGACGAGCATCCTACCGCGCACATGATCGAGGGCGTGTTTGTCTGGCAGAAGAGGCTGTCGGGGACCAGGCAGCATGGAACTGGTGCCGCAGATAATCTCACGTCCGGGGCACCGTGGAAGAACGATTTGACGGCGTCTATGGTAGAAACAGATTGTTGCAGGTGAGATGGCGTTGTTGTCGCGCTGGCTTGGACAGGACCTCATCTGGCGGGTGATGTATCATCAACCATAGACTCTGGACAAAGAAGCTGCGCGCACTCAAGTAGTTCTACGCCATGCCTTACCCTCTTCGACATGCCACCCCCACCCCCCCCATCCCCCGTCTCTGGGACCAAGATACTCGGTTTACAGCTATGGCGGGGGTGGGCAAAATGCCAAGAGGACGAACCGAGGTGGTGGTGGGAACTCCACGTTCTCGCGGGCGCGGGAATCCATCCGTTCGTGTGCCTCCTCTTTTGTAGACCTCTACGCGGACGGCTACAGCGATAGCGTCGAGCGGATCCGAGCGGACGGCGTCGATATTCTCGTGGACCTGCAGGGGCACACCTTGGGAGGCAGGGGTCAAATCACGGCGGCTCGACCGGCATTGGTACAGGTGTGGCATGCGGTGGCTGTGATGCGGAGAGAGCAGAAGGAGCACACTACTCCGCCATAGCCAGGTGTTGGCAGAGACAAAGGTGGTACTCCGAGGTTGAATCATTGTCGTAGGTTTTCAGCGTCGGTTCATCGCGTCCTCAACCTCGTTGTCACGACTTAACAGGTGAACTACTTGGTGTTCCCCGGAACCAGCGGAGCTCCCTACATCGATTATCTTCTCGGGGATCGACATGTGAGTGGTAGTTTGAGGGGAAGCGTTGTGCAGGGCTTGGTACGGGTTTCAATATTAAGGTACTCCATCAGAGCAACGACGGCTTGGGTGTTTCCAACCAGATCGCACCGCCGTTTGGCACAGACGAGGATTGAAGTTTAGATCATAAACTGGCATGTCAAAGATGTTCTTGAGACATTTTTTGGGGGGTACCGATGGGCTCACACCCCTGGCGCGCAGTCCATTCGTGGGCTAGTCATAGTATAAAATTGGACCCGTTTTTGGGCTGCGGCCGAGGTCAACCTCACAGTCTACACCCCACAACTCGCAGGTCACGCCACCGGAGCATGCCCAAGACTTTTCTGAAAGTTTGGTCCTTCTCCCAAGAACGTACCAAGCAAACCTGTACGAAGGCCTCGCGCCAACCAGCTCGAGTTCAGGCCGAGAACACGACAGGGCTGTGCTTCGGTGAGGAAAGGGGGAACGAAACTGATGTAAATGAGGAGGGGGGCCAGCCACCACATCCAGGTTTTCTAACGGGGCCGTGGTTGACACAGTCACGCATGCAAAACACATTCATAGGCCGAGCCCAGCGCGACTGATGGGGCCAATGCCAGGGATTCCAAGGATCTGCCATCGTTTCGTTCATCACCGTGTGCCCCACTGACGGGAAATGTATTCTATGTGGCTGAAAAAATAAATAGCTTTGACCATTCTCGTCCGCAGACAAAAATCTACGCGTACGCACAGCCCAGCCCGACACCATCTGCTCGGTTTCCCATAAGGGCTTCGTTAACTTTCGCTCCTCGCGCGGCAAGCAGGCGAGAGCAAGGTCTACCGGCTGACCTCTCCAGAGCGGTGTTCGCGAATTTCAACAAGGTGGACAAGCTGGATCCAGAATCGTTCTCTCTGTGGATGCAGATCCTGAGAAGGGTGCCGGGTAGTGTTCTTTGGCTTCTTGAAGCCAGTGCGGTTGACTCGGAGGTAGGGAGAAGATCGTGCCGTCGTGTCTTTGTCGTCGGAGCTAGCAACCTAGGTAGGCCGGGAGAGACCCGGCTTGTGCTAGCGGTTTGCTTTTGTTCACTGTATTTGCATAGGACGTCTAGGCAAGGGATTTTTCCCTGGAATGGTCGAGCGAGTGAGTAGTCGTGGACGGTATGATGTTCGGGTGACATCTTGGCCCGCAGTGGTTTGTTGATCTTGAACGGTACATATGTAGCCATTGGATGATGAAAGTGTGTGCACGCCTTGATATGTCGGTCGCGAGTGCTACGGGACATGTCGTACTACTCGACACCCCATCGATCGTGAAGAACTGCAGCTGGTAGACGTCGCATACGGCCCCGCTCATCAGCACGAAGAAAAGACGAACGACAACTCACGAATGTCATCACCCTTCCCTACTCTTCGTCTAACCACAACATATGCGCAAATCTCAATGTTTTCATGGCCGATAAACAGAGAGCAGCTATACGCACCCGTCTACGGCAAGAAGCGGAGAGTCAAGGTATTGACGGAGGCCGCATAGTGTGGGCCAAATGGGTGTCAAAATCAGAGCATCTATCGCGGCATGCCTTGGCCGACCTGTTTCTGGACACCTTGACGTACGGCGCACACTCGACGGCAACGGACGCTTTGGCAGGGGGGCTGCCACTATTAGCCCTTGCTGGTGCGATACCGTTGTCGTGGCATGATCGCTTTGTGGTAGGCAGGAGTAAGGGTGATACCACCTGTGCTTCGAGTGGAATATATCACACTCATTTTCCTTCCCCGCCCCCGCGCGCCATTTCACGTCACAACAAATCTGAACGATTGCACGGATTATTTATTTCGATGTCTTCGTCCCGCTATTTAGGGGCATCCTTCGCATCCAGAGTAGGGATCTCCCTGCTGCGCAACGCCGGCCCCTCGCAAAGCGCCCTGCTGGTGGCCGGTCAGCGAGAGTTCGAGGATTTGGCCGTCGACCTTGTCTGTACTCCACGCGGCCGGAAAGTTCTTCAAAGGTTACGGGCATCACTTAGTTGGGGGTACAAGACAGGTCGTCGTAGCTCCCGGCTAGGTGAAACGGAAAAGAGAGCAGGGGGAGAACAAGAGAGGGCAGGAGCTAGAGGAGCAGAGCCTCCGCTTCCGATTTTCGACACCGAAGCTATCACCAAGGACTTGAATCGGGCGTTCATGCTCATGTCCGATATGCACGACATATGGAAGGTTCGCGGGCGACGAGAGAGGTGGCCGGGAGGCACACGTTTGCCTCATATCGTTTTGACTGGGAAAAGCTTCAATGATAGTGGCGGGCATCCAGAGTTTTAGAGGGGGCTCCAAATGACGCTCTTGTAGATAGCGTTGAGTAAATCGCAGTTTCCCGGCCCCACCACTGTAGCATTGTCGCTCTTTTTTCATTCGTGATGACCACATATGACCCTTACGATAAGTATAGTCTACAGCAGTATGCGTAAACTTTGTACATGTGTGGTGCCGGCGATTGCCCTCCAGAAGCATTTACAATTTGTATACACAATCCGAGCTTCGATTTATTGTGAGGGTGTTTCTTATGAGCGGATCGGCTTTGTGCTGTAGACTTTGTACAGAGTTACACGGTGAAACACAGGGAAGTAGTCGGTCGGATCTCAACTCAAGTAATCTCAGCTCGGAAAAGATCATTCGTGAATCGTACTGGTGTTGTCTGGTATGTTACCAGTTGTGTGCCACGTGCCGCCCCTACTGCACGATGCGCGCTTGTGTTCACATTTCTACTCCATGTTATCGTCTCACGTTTCTGCTGCGCGTGACGAAAATGAAAGCCTGTGTACATCCCCTTGGTAAAGCCTGGTGAACAACACGACAACATTAGTGATCTCGGCGCGGTGTGGAACAACGCTAAAGAACGCGCGAAAGATGCGAGAGGACCCGCACACAGGAGGATCCTACAACAGAAACAGCCGAGGAGAGTACATACTTTTGTCATTGATTCACGGAGCCCCTCGCTCCACGCCGAGTGCTTCAGTGCTGCGCACAGGATATATGGAGGCGTTTGTCGAAACACCTTTGGGGCTGCTGTGCGTTCCGGCAACGACACACCACACCAAACTAAGACCCTGACACCGTAGAGCTAGTTATTTACTGTCTTCTGACCCTTGTTTGGTCGAGTTTCATGGCCTGTGGCCCGCGAACGTGACAAAAGAAGAATTCGAAGTTCGGAGGCAAATACCTGGCACTTTTGGATGCGGCCCAACCTACCCCTGGCCGAGGGCGTGTTTCGTCCGACGACGAGAACGCAGCGCAGACCGCACAGATCCACATGAAACTTGGCACACAAACTGGAAATGCCCGTATCAGACCGTACGTCAAGTGGTGTGTTGGAATTCCACCAAACGCAGTCGGGGGCGGCGTGTTTCGTGTAAAAATGACGCTCGCGCGCAAGCATCATGCTAAGTTTCCTCAGGATGGTTGCGGAAGGGCGCACCCGTGTGTGAAAGAAGATGCTGTGGGCTTTGCCCAGTACTTTGAATTTTGCTGCAACACGCCGTATACGCCGAGAACGCCTAATCGGCGCGAACCCAGTTTTGAACTTTGGGTTTCGCCGACGCACACCGGCTCTCTCTCCCCTCCAGCACATGAAGAAACAAAAAAAAGAAAAAAGCGCTTCACCCAGCGAAGCCAGTGTCGCAGCGGTAGCTGGGAGTCGGCGCAATCGGAACCTAGGCCCTGCGAAGGTTGAACTGCACCCGCGGGCGCGATTGATATGCGTATACTTGGGCAGTCTGCACCAGTTTAGTCAATCAGCAGCGCACATTAAAATTAGATACATTTACACACGGAGTAAACTACTACATACAGCACCACGTCAACCAGCTAAGGTACCTCGCGTGCCAGTTTTACTCCTTCGGGCCAACAATACTTTCTCAATTACTCGAACAACACGCTAAGGCACAAGACACGACGAAACTCTAAAAGACACTACTTGCAAGACTGCCAAAATGTCGCTAAGATGAATAAATCTTAAAATTTTAATGATGATGCTAATGAGTATATTCTAGGGACGGCACGCAAGTAAGTCCCAAATGGTTCGAAGAACACATAACAAATCGTAAATCACAAGAAGAGACATGTCCAGTCAAAGTTATGGGAAAGTGCCAACCACAACAAAGAAAAAAATACAAGACTATAAATCAAGTTCAACAGTACATGTTCACAACAACTTCTCCTCCTCCCCAACGGCCAGTCCCTGCTGTCGTCCCAGCACCACACTCCCCCCCCCGACCGTTCCCTTGACTTATCAGCCAGCATCCCATTCCGCCTCTCGCAGCGGAACGTTCAAGTGTATGGATTAGCCTGGG
>CACKRE030004859.1:207391-263045 GCA_902602495.3 Ectocarpus sp. CCAP 1310/34 | reverse complement strand
GAGAGAGAGAGAGAGAGAGAGAGAGAGAGAGAGAGAGAGAGAGAGAGAGAGAGGGAGAGAGAGAGAGAGACGGAGAGAGTTGAAAGGATAAACTTTAACTCGGGGGGCGGGGTGGGGGGGGCGATGGCCCTTCTACGCCCACGCAATGTAAAAGGGTCTAGGTGGTCTAGGTTGTCTAGGGTATTGGTGGATCTCCGCAATGTAAGTGTAGTCCATTGTATCGTATTCCTACATATCACGCAACCAGTAGTTGCAACATGCGTGCTGCCATACATATGCAGGCAGTCAGCTGTATCCCATGTGAGGCTTCCGATTGATAAGCCGTTCTGTGCCACGCTCACCTGTGGCTAACGTCCGGGCTTACGTTGACCTCTATCAGCATCACCCGCAAATCTTCTGCGACCAAGAGATCGAACCCCAGCCATTCCACCGCCCGCCCTTTCATCTCGAGCTCCTCGCGGACGCCGAGCAAGGTCTGGACCACGACGGATCGGATTTGCGGCACAACCACCTCTTGAAACACGTCGTGTCCCTGCGGCATCAAAGACAAAGAACGCTGGGCCTTTGTTGGTACCACCGCCGTTCATCACGCCTACTGCTGAAGGGCACTCCCTAATATGTTGCAAAGGCTCGCCATATCGCCTGTCATCGTTGTGCTGAGACACTTGCAGGTTCAAGCTACGAAGGGGCTAGCAACCACTCACGACGAAGAAGGACCTACGCCCGATAGGTGCATCTACAACCTTACAAGACGAAGGAGCGACACCAAGACTACCTGAAAGCGTTGCCGGAGGTGATGCCGGAGCTGGCCCGCGGTCCACATGTTCTGTTGCGACCCTGACGGAAGTGTTTCCCTGCCGCCGCCGCTGCCGGCCTCTTTGCTACTACTACGGTCGTCATTCACACCAGTAGCAGTAGCAGAAGCAGAAGAAGCACAGCTTTCGTCCCCTCGCCGGTTCTGTTGCTTCTGAACTGAGTGATTGCAGAGGTGCACTAACCTATCCGAAAGACTGGGTGCCTGTTGGGGAGCGTGTATGGGAAGAAGGAGGGGGATCGGGGGTGGGGGGGGGCGTGAAGACGCCATCCGGTATGAAAATACCGTCCCCCCCTCACCAACAAAGTCACGCGCAGACCAAAGCACAAAAGCAGATACCCAAACAGAAACAGACTTGAGCTACACCAAGATGTGATCACACGTACCCAGCTATGCCAGCCGACGTCATACCCCTGACACTTTGAGTACCCGCGAGAAGGGGTGCACGGAGCGAAATGGCAAACGTCGCTCGTCTTTGCCGTCTTTTTTCTGGTGCATCGCTGAAGCAAGCGCCCGCAGATTGCCACTAAATATCAAGCCGAGGGGGGGGGATGGAGCTGAGCTCACATCCATTGTGAAGGGTCTGGAGCTGAAGCGGGTGTAGCTCTCCTCAAAACCCCACACCACCAGGGGGTTGCAGGAAGTTACCAACACCCATTGGCGGATATCAAACTTGTAGCCCTTGAAGGCGGTGAGGACGAGGCGGGAGGCATACGAACGAGGCACCAGACGAGTACAAGCGTGAGCCAGAGGTGCCACGGCTTCTGGTCGTGTATTGGTAGACTGCGCAGATATGAAACTAATCGAGCCAAAGAAGGCGAGTTGATAAAAAAAATCATCACAACATATTTATTTTGTTTTTGTCTTTTTTTGATCGGTTTCCGAGGGCTCTATTCTCGAACGGTCGGTGAGATACATGTTCTTTTCTTTCTATCATTTTGTTTTCTTTTTCCGAGTGGTTTGTACCCTATTTTTGTTTTGTTTCCCCGCGGCGTTGTATGTGCCGGGTGTTGAGACCACGGGCCCCCCATTTTTGTGGACTATAGAGCTAATGTGAGAAACACCAACAACAACAAACACGTCTGGAAAAAGACTGACACGGTGGGCAGCAGCAGCAACAACGACGACGACGACAACGAAAACTCTGCGTGATTTACTTAATTCCTCACTCGTTCCGACTCGGAGCACGCCTTGTTGACCAACGCTGACCTGTACGAGCAGCGGACGCTCCACGTACTTCTGCACCACCGCCTTCCACTCGAGCTGCCGGCACGCCGACACCAGCGCCCGCAACGACGACGCCACTTCGACGCCCTTCCCGCACGACAGCCCGGCCGGCTTCACCACCCACGCGTTCGCCGGCCCGAGGCACAGCGCGGCCTGCGGGTCGGCGCCGTCCTCGTCGAGCGCTCGCAACAGCTCGCAAGCCATCGCGATGGAAGAACTGCCTCCTATGGCTTCCTCCTCCGCCTCCCTGCCTTCCACTGACCGGGCTCTGCTGTCCTCTGTACTACCGTGAGCGGCGTTCTTCTCCAACCGCGGTTCAGACCCGGGATCTTCTTCCGCCACTTCGACCGGTTCCGGTGCGACACTGCCTCCCTTTCCTGTGGCCGAGCCTTGCTCTTCTGTACATCCCCCCGCGTGGCCGCTCCCGACCTTCTTCACCGCCCCCTGAGCAGCAGCAGCAGCAGCAGCAGTTTCCCAGGCCGTCAGGATGGTGGTGAACTCCTGATCTCCGACAATTACTGCGGCATTGATGGCGTCCCGTCCGGAGCGTTTATGGCCGACACATCTCTCCCTGCCAGACGGAGGAGGACCAGCTTGCAAGCAACGGCCCGTCGCGCTTGTTGGTTGGGTAATTAAAGGAGTCTGAAGGAAAGAAGCGTACCGGGAGGCGACTGATGTGGCGGCCGCAAGGGTGGCGCTGCCAACAGCTTTCGTTCTGCTGCTGCCGCCGCCGCTGCCATCTTGGCGTTCTCCACAAGCTTCTCCCTGTTTAGGTTGGTGAACAAACAAGGCCGTCGACACGCGAAGAAAAATTTTCAACAGGATGACTAACATTTTCATCCAGCAGGGAGAAAAAAATATTGTCCTGAGGAATGTGCTTGCAAGCACGGGCATTGCACGGTGCTGTAGCAGCACGCCATGTTATGAGCCGAAAAGCGCGAAGCGCGACCTATTTTCCCTTGATCCCAGGAGGAGAACATTTTTTGGCTACCAGCGGCCCAACTTTCAATTAACTATTGCCTAGCATGCCCTCCTTTTGGACCAGAACAAGGTAGAGCGCCGATTGACGCTCTGCTGGTTTGCGTGGAGGAAGAAAAACAGGGCACTCTTCACCACAACAGTTTGGTCGTGCTCCGACACCAGATGGCCGTGCTTCACCGGCACTTGTACCCAAAAATCNCATTGACCTCGCATCCCTACAAAGCCGGGACGGAGCACGCCGGGTTCTCACCGGACCAGGCTCTCACATCACCAAGCGTGAAGCTCCGTGAGGTATTCGGCGAGTCGCATGAAGGGTGCACTGCATCCTGCTAAGGGTGTTCGGCATCTTGTGCTTACTTCCTTGCATACGGATGGCAGCTGCGTATGACAAATTCTGAGCATCCGACAGCCTCCTCGTCTATCAATCACCACAATACGGAGCATGCACACAGCTCGTGGCGTGCACCTTAGTTATACTGCTGCTTCGGTCTGTGGGGGGTGGTCACCTGGAAACGACCTGTGCCATGAGAAATAAATGCATAAGAAGAGCCTTTTCGGCGGCAGGGTGTTTATTCTCGCATGCATGCATTGCCGGTTCTCGCAACTTCGGCTTCCGTGGGTTCTATGGCCCCGTGGCCTCTATCAGCCGCCACACAAGATGTCGCATACGCACAGCTCGCGGCGAATAGCTTTCCAATTGCTGCTGAGTTGCTGTGTGCAGAGGAACGTATGTATGACGTATGCACTCACGTCTACCGTAGGTGACATAAGACAACACACACCCTGTACCGATATTCAAAGCTCGAGGACTCGCCGACGAAGAGGGTGCGTAAACCCAGCGAGACGTTGTTGGAAAGCTCTCGACGAGACGGTTCCCAGAACACCATTTTTGGCACCGCCCCTCATTGTGGTGTGGGGCAGTCGAGCTTTGAAAATTGGTCCAGGGGTTGCGGGATCTTTTGTCACCTACGGTGCTGCATACACACCAATCCCAAGGCAGGTTCGTTGCAGGTAGCTAGTTGCAGAGGCCAATTTTTAAGTGTTGTGCGTTGATGAGTCGGGTTCAAAGTTCAATGTGATATCGACTGCACCAGCCGCCGCAAAAAGCATCACAGATACATAGGCTACTGCAAAGTATTGAGTCGGCTACCCCGTGGGTCATTAACCCGCCCTATCTAGTACCGGGCTGCCATTCTTGCTCGCCATGTCACCTCCGCGTTCACAGCAGTCCGCAGCAACGCCACCGCCGCCGACACGGCGAACGCCCTCAGCATCGAACAAACCCCGTCGCCGTCGTCGCTCACGTCCCAACATCTCGGGAAAAACGCCTCGGGGTCGGCGGCTTGAAAGGGGGCTTCCCATGCGGTGGCAGCTTCTCCTGGAGGTACGGGATCGCTCGCGTTGTTGCAGGCTTGCCCTTGGCTGGGGCCGTTGCTGTCGGAAACCTCTCTACCTGGGGCAGACCAGGCGAAAGGAGGAGAAAAAACTGAATCGACACCGCCGCCGTGCTCTGACCCCCCTGGGCCCTCCAAAAGCTGTTGCCGCCGCTGCTGCTGCTGCTGCTGCTGCTGCTGCTGCTGCTGCTGCTGCTGCTGCTGCTGCTGCTGCTGCTGCTGCTGCTGCTGCTGCTGCTGCTGCTGCTGCTGCTGCTGCTGCTGCTGCTGCTGCTGCTGCTGCTGCTGCTGCTGCTGCTGCTGCTGCTGCTGCTGCTGCTGCTGCTGCTGGCGTCGCTGGTGGTCATGTTGGAACGCTAGGTGGCCGGTCAGCAGGGCTTTGTTGCTGAGTTGCTGGGAGTTGAAGACGTGGTTAACGAACTGCGGCGATCGCGAAGCGGAGGCAGCGAGTGGGTAAAAAAGACGCTCGGGAGTAAGCTAACGCAGGCTGTGTGCTTAGGCTTCGTAATTTTCTCTGGCTGCGTGGACGTACCCAGAGAAAGGGGAGAGAACCGGTACGCGGGGGACATTCAATTTGTTGCATGGGCTAGTCATGTGGAACCACCGTTCATGAGTGCTGTCAGTTGGAGGCGGGCATCCTCCTTGTTTCCAACAGAGCCATATGCCGCGCTGCGTACACTTTTTTCTTACTCGTGATACGGACGGAACAGTTCGGTGGCAAGCGACACTTCCTTTGGTTCGAAAACCGAAAGGAAAACGCAAGTCGCTGGAGTCGGCGGGTTGACAGCCGACCCAGAACGTCCGACAGCGGTGCGTTTCCCTTCATGCCGGCCACCCTGAAAAGACACAAATGCTTACATAGCGTGGAAGAGTGAAAGATAGCGGAAATCAAGCTAAGATAAAAAAAAACAAACACTTCTATCATTATCTTGCTTCAACCTTGCCACCACAAGATAGGCCTACCATCAGCTCTATACCTGGTCTTTCCGGAGAAGGCGGAAGTTGATGTTGCTGAGATTCCGCCATTTCAGGTCGAAGTTGGGGCTGTTGGCGTTACCAGACCGGGTCCAACCTCGCCGCCGCAGGGCGCGTATGACGTCTGGGAACTTGTCGTCCGTAACGAATATCCCGCGCGGCCGGGAGTCGGTCCTGGTGGCGGTATCGTCGGTGCCGGTGCCAGATTTGCTCCTTGAACGGACACATGAGCGGTGGGGACCAAGGCGTTAGCGCTGCAACCCCAACAACACTTCTAGAGCAGAACTGGTGCGCTGTCCGAGTACCCCTTGATACAAGCCAAAAAATAAGAGCCAACGCGCTTTGCTTGGGAGTGTTTATGGTAGAACAGGCCTAGACAACACAAGTTGGGGAGGACACTGGTGGAAGGCAGTATTGCGCGGCAGGCGACCCCAGGAGCGGAAATAGTCGATCGAGCCCGCCCGATGGCCGTGCGGCAGCTGTCGGATGGTAGGGGTGTTGTGGTGGGCACGAGCGTCACGAGGTCCCGTAGGGTGGGGGCGCAAGTGCAAGGAGGGTGAGAACTTGTACTCTTGTGCCAACGGCTCGTTTCAGAGTACGCGCTCTTGGCGCAAACACGTTGCCGCTTTGGAATCATCCAGCGAATCAAATTCAAATGTTGCCCCTCTGGGAAAATCGTGGCTAGAAGGCACGTAGGCCAAGCCCCTCCACACGCCCGAATCCCAACCGAAACGCTCGATTGAGTCGATACGATGCGATAGCAGTAGTGCGCTTTCGTCCCTCGTCTCACTTCTCACCGTTTTTCTACGCCCTGGGCGAATGGGTACATCTTTCGTTGCTTGACCTTGTCGTCAATCAACCTCGATCAAGGTCTACACGTGGAGTACGGAGGTTGTCCCTCCGGCAGAGATCTCGAAGTTGTGTGGCGGCGCAGTCTACAGGGTCTTGTCGAGTGCACGCTTCACTGCCATCCTGTGAAAAAGAGGGGCGGGGGGGGAGGGGCATCGCGCCGGCGGATGAGTGGCGGAGACAAACACGAGTAGATTACGTCCAGTGTAGATCCAATTGCAATAGTGCGATGAAGCAAAAAGGGCAAAAGCTGTTCTGTACATACATGCCACAATACGAAATAGAACAAGAAGCATTTTTCCTGTTCGCTCCTTGTAGCATGATGAAGGCATTGAAGGCGCATCCTGCCCGCCGACTAGGACGGTGCCGAATTACCCTTCTTGTACATGGTGTGTGCTAGGGGCCGATCTGCATGTATCCATGTATCCGCAGGCAAAAATGCCATTTGCGGACAAAATGGCCGTATATTTGTTACGTTAGTACGATAGTATTTATTTTAGACTTCTTCCGGAGATATTTTGACTTTGGGGACGTCATCTACTTGGCTACTACACACCTTCCGCTGAGCCGGAGGAAGAGTGGGTGCACGCGCGTCTCTTTTGTCTATTCTCTTTCGTGCACGACGCTCTACTACACACCTGCATCCAGGGAGAGGCCACGCTGATGTTCCACACCAACCCCACTATTCCCAGCCACCGAGACCCCGGCTGTGTCGCGCGGAGGTGGCCACGTTCATCGCCGCATCACACACGTGCCCGTCGGCCTGCTCCCAAGTCTCTCTCCCCCCTTTCACATAGCACAGGTCACAAGAACAATGGCTGAGGTGAGCCCTTACTGGCAAAGGAGGTAGGACTACCCTGGTTACTGCCGAAATGAAGCAGTCAGTGCCAGAAGTTTCTCACCATATTGGCGGTACTGCTGGTGTGGTGAACCCTTTGGCACACGACACTGGCGTTCTAACTCGTGTCTAGCGGTTGGCATGGCTACGTTAGCACCGACTGGTCTGTGGCTTGTAGTTTGGCCACGGAACGATTTCGTTTGCTTGGTTCAAGTCGTGTGTACCCCGCTTCATTGTTTTTGGTTTGTAGGCGGCGTGCCCGTTGATGTATTAAAATTACTACGTTTTGTCGTCGACCTTGAACTTTCCCTGTTTAACCCAATGGCCACTTTCATCACATACAGCAGGGAAAAATACCTGCCCTTGTAACTCCATACACATGAACCTTGGCGAGTAGTCTTAAAGCATCATCACTTGTTTTACGGATTTGTTTATTTTCGATAGCGGGATTCGTGATATTTGAGCGGTGCGACGACGCAGGTAGGTCTGGTGGAGGTGAGTGTAGGCTAATTTGTCTGGGTACCCCACATGGGTTTGTGCGTTGAAGAGTTGCTTACGTGTACCTACAGCAGACACGTTGGTCGAGCGGGAGATCCCTTCACAACCGAGCGAACCTCTTCTTGTTTATCTTGCAAGCGACTGCTGTGGGCGACACTACAGCATTGCTGAACATTGTCAATTTCGGCCTTCTTCACATCCTTCAGAGGCCAAACACCCGTCCGGCGACCGCAAATCGACCTACACAATCCACCATATAGCGACAGGGTACATTCGATGCGTGAAGCAGCAATCCCGTAGCATAGACGTGCGCAGCGGTGTATGTTGGATAACGGCCACAGTTTGCTTGTTGTGGTGTTGGGCACGTGTGTTTACATGTGTACCCCCCCGAGAGCACGCTTGCTTGTCTATACACAAGCTTGCTGCACTCTCACCACTAAGGACCCTAAATGGCACGATGCGCTGACGGTTGGCACGTGGTGAATCAACAACGGCACAATGAAGTCAGCTCCACTTCCTCCTCGTCTCTCGACCATGTGCCTGGTGTGGTCCCTTACTACGGCTGAGCCGGCAACCTCTGGTGACCGCGAGCCAACGGGTATTTGTATATGTAGGATTTCGACGGTTTTACTCTTCGCAGTCGTTTTTCTACGCTGGGACAACGTTTTTTCTCGCACTGTCTTCTGCATGGCACGCACAGGACCCGTCGGTACATTACCCGTTAGGTGTGGGGCCCGCGAGACGCCGGTGGTGCGCGTTAGGGCCGCCTTAAGTCGCTGAGACTTGCTCTTGTTTCAGGGGTTGGGAATCCGAACCATAAAAGGCCTCCTCGAACGGCACGAAGACTGAAAACATATATATTTTTTTACCCCGCGCCACGCGCCACGCGCCCACGCGCCTACATATCTGCTACTGTGATTGTTGTGCACACAAACCACCACACGGCAACTGGCGCATGCGTACCCACAGCGGGGGTCAAGACTATTCATGCTCATGGAAACACACCGCGCGACACACAAGTCCTCTCGCACAACTCTGGCAGTGGTAAATTTGTACGTTTCAATTCCGAAAATCGAAAAAGTCAAATATATGCAGAGGTTTGGTACGGTAGCAGTCTATATCTATCTGTGATGACTGTTCTTGGGCACGTTGAGCGTCTCTTTGATCCTTGTTGCTGTACAGTATGCGTGAAAAAGTTCCGCAGACCATGGAAAACACGATCACACGAGAAGAGAAAGTGATCAAACGCTGCGGATAACAGCAGTAGGACCTGCAGCAAACCGCCATCCAAAACCACTCACCCGTGCACAAGGAAAAGTTCACGGCGGCAGAAAACAAAAGACCCCACACATATGATGCGAACGCAAAATATTTTGTATGCAGGTTGCATGCAAGCCGGCAATACCGAACGTTATGACCAAAACCATGAGACCGCGATGGCACTGATTGGCCATGTCCTCTTGCGTCGCCCCCGAGAGGCAAATCACCTGCCTCCCGCAGGGGCACCTTGTATCGTTACATCGTTGCGTTCGACAATGGAGCGAAGAACGAGACGCGCACGGTCGAGAAGAATGTGCATGGTCGCTTTCGTATGTTGTGGGTTTGTCGCTCATCGACATGTAAATTCACCTCCCTTTGCACACGACACTCACATTTTGAGGTTGCAAACGGTAGACGGAGCCAGAGTCACAGATTAGCCCAGCCCCTTGAGTGATGATTGCTCAGCGCTCTTTGTTGAAAGGGTCTTCGCAAAAGCATTGGCGTTGGAAATTCTCGGCGAGCGTCAGGAATCGCTGGGCCTTCCCTGCCCTCCTGTTTCGACCAGTCGCGGCTAGGCCGATGTAACGCACCCGCACCCCCAGATCGTTTGCTCTAACTGCGGCACTGATTCCTTCCCCTCCCGCCGCCCCACGTCCCATTGCGACTCCTTTGGCGTCACGCCACACACCCACCCTCGGTTGATCGGTTGGTGTCTTTCTGTTTTGGTCGAATAGGTCGGCTATGACCCCAAGCGGAGTAAGGTCAGCGACGACAAGCTCGCCGAGTTCATCCGTTCCACCGTCACGGGCGACCTCACGGAGGTGAGGTGCTCCACGTTCAGCAACTTCAACCAATGTGAAAGGAGGGAATCGTCCGGGACAGTTGTTACGAGATTGTACCCTTTGTAAAATGGGATCTCCACAACTGGTTGTGATTTTTTTGAAGAGAAGATAAGACGAATGCGGCGAATGTCTGGCTGTGACAGCTCGGGCAGTGAGGACGAGCGTGCGGTAGCGATTTACAGGGACGTGTGTAATGTTGTACTTCTTCATACGAAAGACTTGTCCTTTTCCCAAAGTTCGTCATGCCTGATGCTGTCCGACCTGTGACAAGGTAAAACGCGGCATCTGCCATGGGCGGCTGGTAGGTAGAGTGTGGACACATATGATACGTACTTAGACTATTGTCTACGGTAAGTAGATTGTCTGTCACACGGAACAAAGGAATACCCTCCCCGGCAAGCCCAATGTGGCAATATCACTGAATAGGGTTTTCTTGTGAATGTGATGATTGCTCGGCCCTTTCATATTTGGGCGAAAGATGCCCGTGCACCGCTTGCGCGCGTGTGTTTTTTTTTCTGTCCCAGTTACGTTTTGAAGTCGCTGGTATCTGGTAGCTTGCCATATGGTATTCTTGTTGCATTCATGTCACGAACCTGCCTACCCCCTTCCCGCACCCCCCTCCTCGCGACTTCTTTTTAACACCGAATTCTCTGTTCATCGTCGAAGGTGCCTGGCATCGCAGCAAGAGGGGCGGAGATCCTGGCGGACGGAGAGGGAGACGACAAGGTCACCAACACGTACCAGCTCATCGGAAAGTTTTTGGCACTCCGGGGACCCGACAAAACCGACCATGAGGTATGCGTAGGTGTCCTCGTGGTTTATACCTACATATGAATAGGCCCGGACATTTTAACAAGGCCGTACCTGGTAGTAGTAGGTTTCACTTAGCCGTGGGCGTACCGAAAGTTATTGGCGTAATGTTGTTTGCGTCGTTTCTTTTTTTTCCAAGGTGGACTCCGTGGAGCACTGCGACAAGTTCTGGTACTGGCTGCAGGCGAAGGGCATCAACTCGAACCGATCTGGCATCGTCAACGCTATCGCCGAAAAGGTCAACACTTGGATCCCTGGTGAGTGTGGTGTGTTTTTTCCTTAGCCTTTTCTGTTTTTTTGTTGCACCTGACTCGATGTAGGTTATGGTTGTGTGCATGTTTTGCTAGGTGAAACGAGTGAGGGTCCGGACTGCAATCTACAAAGAGAGTAGCCGACTCCAAGCAATGCCTGTCAGACCAGCGGAAACGTCTGAAATGACCCTTTTTGAAGGAACAGATTGATCAGCCTTGTACGCGTACAAGGGCTTAGGATCCTCATGGATTGTAATGCCAACGGGCATTTACCATGGTTGGCGCACACCCCCCAGCCAGACGGCGGACGTATTTTCGCGGGTGCACCCAGCTGCTTGCGCGTTCCCTAGGGCCTCTGTTCGTTTACTCACCCTCGGGCTTCCTCAACCTACGTGTTTGTATTTTCAGGAATCTACGACGCCGACAGCTACACAGACACAGCGTGATGGTGGACGTTTCGTCACGGGCAACCGGGCAGCTACGAACGTTGGGCTCCGCCAAGAATGATTTCCGCCCTTTGTCATGCACTATGTGCCCCCGAAGAATAGGGCGGAGCGGGGGGTTACGTGGGTGCGGAGAAGGGGCCACGCGCGGGTGGAACAAAATATAAATGTACTTATAGACTTAGGCTTAGTGTGATTCGGTTGGCAGCTTTCGTTTCTGTCCTTTGCTTTTGGGTGCCTCCCCAATCCCTGACTGTAATCGCTCGCACTTGTTGTTGGTGATGTTGCTTCAACTCGCTGCAAGGGTTCGAACACTTGTTGTGATGTGTTACTATGCGAGTTCGTTTAGATTTCGTATACATTGCCTGGTCGTCCATCGTCGTGCCCCCGTTTTATGAGAAACGCATGTACAGACTATTTATTCTGTAGGGTTGTGGGATGACGGGATGCTCCATTGATTTTCGGGGAAGGTTTGCGTCGGTTAGTTTCCAAGGCGTTTGTACTTTTCCCGATACACTCTACACCTTCCCCCGTTGGCGTGTTTTGAGACGGGTGGGATATGCGGTTTTGTAGCATGTTGTATTGGTCGGAATGTCTTGGGGGGGAGGCTATGCAACACGGACACGTAGCTTTAGGGGTGCCCTTCACTGCTGTCATGTTGATGGTGTGCTGTGGTCCCCGCTCAACTTGAGAACCAATTCGTCAAGACCTGGCGCCGTGACTCTGCACTGAAAACGTAGACACGGAGCCCTAGAATGTGGTTACGAGTTGTGTGTAGGAGATGGGCATGGCGGTCGAATAGCTGTTTCCACAGCAGTACAAGGCTCGCGAGGATGTCGTCGCAGAACGCATGGATTGTACCGTTGCCTCGGCAACTGACATTTCGAGCAAGCAATTTGAAACGCGTAACACGCACTTGCCCCACTTCTCTCCAAGACCTCCCGGCAGGGTTCTGGCACCTATCTAGGCAACATGGTACAGTGGGTTGGGTTGGTGAAGACGTTTGACACATGGATGTGCACCCCGCCTCTCCTCAAACCCGTGGGATAACGAGTGCGGATGGCACACGGGCACGTGTGCCATCCGCACTTCGGCCGGCAGAGTACCTCCCTGGGCTTTTTTAAGAAGCACCTGCCACGAAAAACGCCACATTTGGTTCTGCTGGGACGTCAACATCCTGCTTTTGCTCCATCCCCTCCTAAACGCCACGGCATACCCTCGCACGTTAGCTTCTTATTGCTACGGCCGCCTCCTTCCTTTCTTCCTTCCTGAGCTTGCCCCCCAAGCTCAAAAGCCCGGGCTCTACGTCCCTGTATAGCTCGTCCAGTTGGCGTTTCCGAGTGGCCGGATCCGTAGAAAGCTCCTCTCCGTGGCGTTTAAGGAGCCGCCTCTTGACCATGAGCCTGTAGCGCTTACGCTTGTCATCGACGGCTGTGGCATTATCGCTGCCATTGCCAGGCGGGGCATCGGCGGTTGTGGTCGTGCTTGGGGCTGTAGTAGCTGCCATCGAGCATGTCGAATCCTCGCTGACATTATTTTTCACCTCCGGTAGGTCGCAGGCCTTGAGGATGTCGAAACCAATCTCCACCTGGGAGACTGTGAGCTTGGCAGCCTGCCCGAGGACCACCGTGTATGGTTTCGAGAAACCATGATTGTTTTTGTCCAGCAATGCCGCACACGCAGGGAGCCGACGCCGGGATATTGACAACACGAGGCAACGAACGTCGTACGTTCGAAAGGAGGGGGCAGCACACAGCGGTAATAGTTAACACCTTTCTTTGAACACGGGGATGACGTAGAAACGGGCCTTAGCGACAACACTTCTTGTGGTAGCTCACAGATGCCGCTACAAAAAAACAGTCTTGGTTCATATCGCACCTCGCGCGCGGCCTGCACCACGTCCTTCGAAGGTCGCTTCCACGCGTCCGGCGAGATAACATCAGCCGGGAACACGTGGAGATCTCGCAGCGTTCGGGCGTCGACCAAATTACGCATCTGTCAAGCCAAGAGAGGACACGGGTGAAGGTCTGAAATGGGGGGAGAGGGTCCGATGATAATCACACCTACCTGTGGGCCGGAACGCCTCCTTGGGATCTCAGCACTTCGACAAGAGGGTACCCTACTAGCGCGAAACCCGTGGAACGAAACACAGAGAATATGCGCCACAGCGACGAAGTGATCACCATGCACTAGTTTGCCCCCTAGCAATTCCACCCGGTCGGTAATTGCAACGCCGTATTTGGTGCCGGGAGTGAGCGTAAGGGGTTACCTATGAACTTTCATTGAAAAGGCATTCGAAGGGTAACCAAATAGCCCAACAATCAACAGCACGAGCGGGCGAATGTGGCCCAGTCGCGCAAGCAGTAGTAGCCCCCGATAACGATGTCCGACAGTTTCATCTTCGTTCCGAAATGTCGTTCGGAATCCTGAATCTTCGGCTAAGTCAAGTCGTGTTACCTTTTCGAACCCGGGCGCGGGATCTTCCACAGTTATCTCGAACACGCTCTTACGCGAGCGGGCCAGGCCGTAGAGGAACGACAGCAGCTCCTTCCCGTGACCTGACAACAGCCGAAGGACAAAAACTTTCCGTAAAGAGTTCGTATTTTCGAACAAAAACCTTTCCAGTACCGTTGAAGGGCCAGAGAAGGCTACGAGTACACAGCGAACGTCGGGACTCGGGAACTGCTGTTTGATTTTCCCTGAGACACCCTGCTTAAACCGTGAGGTAGGCATGTCGTCCCACAGCCAAGCACAGACCGCACTCCTCACGTTGGCATGGGGGCAAACCTACGGAGGCCGAAGCAATACAAAGGGGGGTCCATGTTCCACGTTTTGTCTGAGGTCGCGGGAAAGCACACCTGCACTACAGTTGTCCCGAGGCCGAGGTCAACCTTACCAAACAACGGTGCACGAAAAACCACGCCATTGCTTGGACGTACGGGGGCAACCGAAGCTTCGAGCGCTCCCTGGAACTCACCTTGTCGTTGGAACTGAGGCAGAACCAACGCCTGGCAGATCCTCAGGCTGACACCCTTGACTGGGTTCCGGAAGCCGAAGGCCGTGAAGTATCCCGCCAGCGCGGCGGGTCTCCATTTCTCGCCCAAGACCCCCTGTGGCGGTTCTTCCTGGAACAAGCAGAACACGTCCCAGCGGTCGTCCGTCAGGTCGATGGCATCGGCGGCTGCGCGCAGAAAGGCGCGCACGCTCACGAGGTCAAAGGGTGTGCTTGCTTCATTTTGCCCATAGCAGAGCGCGAAATCGGGGGGGGAGGGGGGGGGTGAACCGCGGGATAATCTAACTTCCTGTCGTCGACGCTCTCACAGGGGAGGCAAGGGAAAGCGAAGGAAGGTTGAAACGGCCTTCATGGTAGTGTTCCCCGTAAGAGGATTGTTCCGTACTCCATCATCGTCTGTGGGCGAGTACTGTAGCTGTGAGGTCGTTCTGGTTGAAGAGGTGAAGATGGTCCAATCACACCGCACTTCCAGACACAAGCGAAAGCGTATGTGGCAAAAGAGGCCAGAGAGACGTGTACACAGAGGCAAATCGAGAAGCTAGCGGGGTTCCAAAGTTCAGCCCTCCTCACTCTCAATAAACCAGGGCGCAAGGCACTGGGCCCGCGCGTGGTACTCGCACGCCCCGGAATCCTCCCCGGTGGCTTTGTATACCGAGAACGTTGTCCCTCCCTTTGAGTACTCGTAGACGCGGGCACCAGGTGGCTTGAAATCCTATTAGGTGTGCACCCGAAGAAATGGGAGGAATAATGAACAACGAACGAATCCGAATTGATGTGATGCTGTTCGAGCACCACCCCTTCCATCAGTCATGCGTGTTGATTTTCCGCACACGTTCACGTGCTTTTCGGCAGGTTTTGAACTACACAGCCCACTGCTAGAGCGCGCGCCGAAAGAAACACACCGCTTGATGCGCTGTCCACAGCAGAGCAGCATTTCTGTTGTCCCAAACATACAGAACACGAGTTCGATATACAACAGCAGTACAAGAAGAGGTTCTTCGAGCAGATCACTGCGTTAATTGTAGCACAACACACGCACTACTGCTTTAGGTTGATCTTGCGGTGGAAACGTTCAACTGGACACCACCCACTTACTCTTCGTCTCCCTTCCAGCTCTTCGTAGAACTTCCGCTCATCCGTCGTGGAGCTTTCAGGGGGGAGCGCCTTGGACAGACCAGACAATATAGCGGCCGTCCTGGGGTATATTGAGTGCGATAGGTGACAAGGCAGGCAAGACGCCGGCACGATCGATTGGGTGCAGCAGCAGCAGGGATGTGAAAGGAGAAACAAGCTAGACGGGAAACATGCCGGTCGCCCTCAAGGACCGTAGGCAATAGGCAATCAACTTTCCTTGGTGCAAAGGGACCGCACGTGTTACCGTCTTGCATGCATCAATCGACGTCGTGGCGTCGCATCTACGTATGCGCATACACTGCAACAAGAGACGGGGAGTGGTGCGGGGGACGTAAGGTTCATACCACAAACAAGTAGGAACTGATGCCTGCCAACCTCGCTCAGCAACTCATGATGCAGGTGGTGGCGCCAATTGTGTACGGGAGTAGTGCCATACCTGCTGGCGTCGTTTTCGCTCGTTTGTATCTTGACCAGGAAGTCAAGCGACGTTGGCGTGTAGAAAATCCGGATGCTGACAGCTCCGTCCTCAAACCCCTCGATACGCTCCTCTTCGAACAGCTGGTGTGTGAAGTCTGGGCGGCACCCCTCATCTTCGTTAACCCCCTCCTTCTCGTCGGCACCAGCCGTCTTCCGGCCGATGGCTGCCGTTTTTCGTCCGTTTTTCGTCCGGGATCGGAGGGCACACGTCGCACATGAGTGATGAAAGAGAACGTATATGTACTTGCAAATCGTCGCCTGTCTCCGAAGACTTCGATACTCAATCACCCTCACGTATTTCGACATGTTTTTTTCTCGGCATGGAGACATCCTGGTTATACACATAATCTACAGCAGTACCAGTGGTTCTAAACCTCGAACACCCACAAAGGAAAGTCTACATGTTGAGAAGCACGAAAACCACTTATTTAGTCTATTAGTCTTGGTCATCATGCTTCTCAACAAAAGTTAATGCCCGAGTCCCGTCAACTTTTTCTTCTGAACAATACAACGCGTGTATGCTACACGCAGCTAATCATGTGCATCGGACTGCCCATGAGGTGTAGACTACCGCCGTACCGCCGTACACAGCAGTATTAATTGCATGTTAGCCCCCCGACCGAACTTCAAAACTCGACTATTCCGCAGCAAAAACAGGAAGTGCGGTGCCGATGATGGCGACATTGGACTTGTCTCCTCCAGGGCCTTCCGAAAACGTGTGACTACCTGTTTTGGCGCTCTCTTCGCGTGGAGTTCGGCGAACACACGGGCCAGGGGGGTGTGGTATCTTGCGTAGTAAATTCAAAATTCAGTGAAGATCGCAAGACGAGCAGAAATCACAGGCAAGAGATTCTCGGCATAGAGACAGAGGATGTATGTACGCTATTGATAAAATTCAATCCCGTTTCTTACCACTACAGAGCCTAATAGCGTCGTTGGCACTACAAGATGGTGGTGCGGGTGGCGCCTTCTTTGAACTAGCTGTCCCGGACGTGTTGGTCCGATCTGGGAGCACGGAGTCGTCCCATCGAACACGCTTCGCGGGAAGCAAGCTGGGTCCGCCGCTACTCTGCTTGTCCATAGCGGGAGAAGCACCGGACCTAGGGTGTGTGTGGCGTGATATGTGTTGCAACGGGCGTGGAGAGTGCTGAGCGACCGTGATTGCTGAGCAGGCCCAATTTTTGGGCCCAGCACCCAGCACAGACTCTCGGGGGCAACGCAAAATCGCAAAACCACATGTAAGAGAAAAATGTTCCACATGGAGGCTGGCATTCTTGAAATGCACTTCAGAAGAGATCTGCGCACGCTCGCAACACGCGAGAGACTTACAGCAGCTTGTTGTACATAGAGCTATGTGTATTACTGAGGCCGCGATCACCGACAGGTGATACGACCAAGGTTTGTCTGGATCGCCTCTAGTCTAGGTAGTGGTGTACGCGGTCACATCAAAGAGAGGTAAGAGATGAGAAGCCACAGAAAAAATTACCACCATCGTAATTACTTGGAATTTGTAGTGGAAAAGAAAAAAGGCAGACGACTTCGTCATGTAGACTACCATGGGCGCCATCCGCAACTGACCGTCATGAAATTTTAGTGGGGGGGGATGGTGATGGACCATCCACGGGTAAGGTCTGATTTTTTTTGGTGTGTTCATAATGCTCTATTCGACCACCCCCTGAGATTTGGGGGAAAGTCGTTGCAAGTACACCTGGGTTTCAATGGGGTGTGCTGTCTCCTGCAGGAAAAACTCTCAAAACGCCAAAAAGCGGGGATGGCCCGATAATATCCCCCCCTCTTAGATAGCTGTGATCGGCCTGAAAATTTCAACGTAGGGTTAAATCGGGTCGAGATTTGCGAATCCGTTTTCAGGTTTTTCAAGTTCATTCGTCGATCGCATTGAGTTACCGCTATCCCAAAACGCCCAAATGGCGGGGATGGAAGGTTAGCATCCCCTCCCCTCGCAACCTTAAATACCCGGTCCTACGGGCTCAAAGTCTCACTTTTGGGCAATACTGGTNCAACGTAGGGTTAAATCGGGTCGAGATTTGCGAATCCGTTTTCAGGTTTTTCAAGTTCATTCGTCGATCGCATTGAGTTACCGCTATCCCAAAACGCCCAAATGGCGGGGATGGAAGGTTAGCATCCCCTCCCCTCGCAACCTTAAATACCCGGTCCTACGGGCTCAAAGTCTCACTTTTGGGCAATACTGGTGTGGGGATCACGATGCTTCCATCAGAATGACGCAGTTCGGTGTTGTCTTTGAGAAATAGGTGTACCAAAGTGCCCTTTTCCTCAAGGATGCAACCACAATCTCGTTTCCTAAATTTGCTCTGCCCACCTGAGTTTTTGTCTGGGCAATTTTCTGAGTGGCTCTACCCCCCCGAATTCGGCCAAGCGGAATCGATTGCCGAGGTGAACAACGTAAACAAATATCGGCAATACGACGAGAAAAAAAACGAAAGCAATCCCGAACCGATTATTTTTTGTTCAACTTTTTAGACGCCGTTTTTTTTTTAGCGTTTGAAAGCGAGACAAAAAAACGATTTCTGAAAATTTCGTTTTTTCAGCTGGGGAGAGCCCATGACCATCAGTTGCGGGTCGCGCCCATGTTATAGATTATGTATCTACAGTACATATTTATACTAAGACTACTTGCTGTGGGAAACTTGCGGGCCCACGCACGAATTAATATTCGACACGAAAAATGATGAATCATTGGCGTCTATCCCGATAGCATGTTGAACTTTGCATACAGCCGGCCATATGGTCTTTCTCCTTCCTGATCCTGCGTGCTGTAGTAGTACAGCAGTGTACCGTGCATACGCGAGAGATGCCAGAGGAACTCTGGGTCAAACCCCTACAAGTACTTTCGAGACCGCCCCACTCACCCTCGGATTATTGCAGATCATTGCCGCGCCCACCGCAGCCTCGGCCCACCATTGCCTCGGCGCAGCAGAGCATCTCTAGGACCGCCGGCCCCAGAGCTGGAGGCAGGCCTCGTCCAAAATCAAGTACACATTTAGTTCAATCATTCTAGGCAAGAGCAATCATCAACAATTCACGAAACATTTACTAAAATACTTTCACCTCCCTCCACATGTGCATCTATTCTGACCAAACTGGTGTGTCTAAATGTTGAAGGTCCTCGAAAATACAACAAAAACAAAACCAACAAGAACACTACCGCAGCAAATTGCCAGGGGATAGACTAAGAAGAGAGGTTAAAGTTTATCGGAGCGATCGTTCTGACAGGCAACTGTGTGTTGCATCGTATTGTGCCCAGACGTCAATCACGGGAAAAGTCAAATCAGACATACGTTCGGATGGTCGGAAAATGACACCTAACTTCTACTGTGAAATCGGTAAATCTATATCAAATGCGGAGATTACGTGCTCCGTAGCTGCGCTATCTCTATCGTGTCGGTATTTGGGCCATCGCAATACCTGACGGTCGAGTCACAGAACAGCCCCTTTCGATCCTACTGCCCATACGCTCTCGCAACGTCTCTTCCGAATACTGCCTACCTCGACTGTTCTCTTCTGAGCCCCTCCCATCATTACTAATATGCCCATCACCATCGGGTACAGAGTACCTGGAAGCCTTTGAAGATGACACAGCAACCGTTGAACAGTAGTCGCACAGAGGTAAAATGTCCTACTGACGGAGGCTCTGTCATGCTGAAGAGATAGACCAGCTACAATCCCCCTCTTCAGACACCTCTTTTTCTGCCCACATACATCCAGAACGACCTCCACTTCTCCACCTCCACTTCCCAATCCTTGCACTCCTCCAACAACGGTAGCGCGATCTCGGGCGGCGTGAAAGAAACGCACATCCAGATCCCGCCGGGACGTAAAACTCTAACGATACTCCGCGCCATTCGCGGAAGGAACCAATCAAACGCTTCGGAGCAGGCGATGGCGTCCAGGGTTCCCTTGTCGATGGCCGTATCGAAGGAAGCGTCGTCGAAGGTCAGGCTGCATGCGTCCATTACCAGCCACTTGACTCCGGGGCGGCTGGCTGAAGACGGCGAAAGGCGACCTTGCTCGATGCAGGGTTTGCTGAAGTCGATGTTGGTGATATTTCTCCAGCCGTGGTCGTACATGCTGCTCACGTTTACGGGGTACGAAAAATTGTGACGTTTCAACATTCTATTGCGCATGAATGTTCAGGAATACATTGTATTTGAGTAAGTGCGACACCGCAGTACTGTAAATATACGTACGCTCTGTACTTGCTCGATACGTACGACGTTCAGGGAAAGAACAAACTTGTTGGCGACGGTTTGTTACCCATGGAAAGGCACATTGCATGCAAGGGTTCTTTCATGTACGATTCTCGACCGTTTACCACTCAACGGTATTCGACAACACGCTGGGGTATATCCCACACACCAGCGTACAACTACACACACACCATGTGCAACGACGATGCGCAATCACCCTCGGTAGGTGCTGGGCTCCCCCCCCTCCCCCCCCTACGTCTCTGGAAGTGAAAGCACTAAAGATAAATGAAGTCATTCGCAGCTGTCATCCGTATGCAAGGAAGCAAGCACAAGATGCCGAACACCCCTAGCAAGGTGCAGCGCACCCTCAATGTAACTCGCCGAAAACCTCATGGCGTTTCGCACTTGGCAATGTACTACCCTGGTCCGGTAGGTCCGGTGAAAACCCGACGTTCTTCGTCCCGGCTTTGTAGGGATGAAAGGTCAACGGTCTAACGACTACGTTATGCACGACTATGGGTACCCCCTTCCCCAGGGACAAAGCATAAGGTCAAGTTGAGGACTGGGGACATTGCCTTCGAGAACGTAAATAAAGATTTAGGAAGGTAGACGATGACGAAAACTTGAATGAAAACGCGGCTCCCAGTGGGAAGACCGGGTTCATGTAGTTGCAGAATGTCCGTTCAAAAGGAGAGAGGAACATACATGAAAGAGAAACGTGCATGAAAGAGCTGAGAAAAGTAGAAGGAAGTAGTGAGAGATGTTTGAGGCATCGAGTGACCAGGAAAATAGATAGTGACTTCCTGGGGCACAAGAGGGCTAAAAGGGTGGGAAGTGAAAGTGATTAGGCTAGGGAAAACACGTTTGAGCCACCTTTGGCAAAAGTATGAAGAAATGATTGGGCATCGGTGATCGGTCCTGTGGGAACAACGCTCCAACCTCGCGAGGACGTGTGCTCAGAGGACGCGTGGTCATGGTGTAACCACTAAGGCATGCAAAACATGACAGTACACCCCCCTGCCCCCCGTTCTCTTTCTTGGGCGGTGTACGACGGTGGATGATGTTTGTGCGGGAGTGGGAGCACATGGGCATGCGCCTTGCGTACGAATAGAACGCTTCTCGCCAACGTTGGTTCCGGTTCACCCAAGTCCGGATTTGCTAATAAGAACAGTTATACTTTTGTGTTGGCTGGCGGTTGGGACTGTTCTTTCACCTTCTGTTTCCAGGAAGCTGTTCGATTTTGACAGGCTTTCATGTTCTCTGCGGCAGTTGTGACATTCTTGCCACAATGGTAGTACGTAGAACAGCGAAGAACACGTTGATCAGGTTCAACAGTTTGAAAAACAGTTCCGGTCAAATTCCATCGAATCAAAGAACAGAACACAGACACGTGCAGAGGGCGCATTTCATAGTTGCCGGTGTTCCGCGTTTGGGTGGGCACGCGCCCACGCACGCGCACATCCTCTCTATTAACATGTAGTCTAAACGTCTAAACCGCCGAGTAAAGCGGGCATACCATTCAATCTCAGAGGTGGGACGCCGTTCTGGCTCTATTAGCAGCTGGTACTGGTGCAGGTGCTGTCGCCGTCTATCTGTCACTCTCATTCCATTCCTTTTTCAACAAACACCTTGTGGTTCTCTATGCATACTACTCTACGCACTTTTCGAGTTCACATCCTGCTGCTGCTGCTGCTACTGCTGCCATACTGCTCGGGTCTTGGCTACGCGCTCGTTGTGGGTTAGATACCTCCACGGCTCTCACGCTTAGCGAGGCACAGACAAACGCTGTGGTCGCTAATAAGCACCCACGACCCATTCCCCATCACAGCACCCGCTCGAACTCGTTCAACTGAACATAGAACCACGTTTCTGCATGATCATATAACTGACGTGGTGCGAAAGACTAGGTGCACATCGGGAAATCCTTCCCCAGATGCTCAAGAACTTTCTTTGGGCTGTAAGACTGCGTTCTCGCGTCAGTATCAAGCACCATGTCATGTCAAGAAGCAAGTACACACGTCAGCATCGTGTGTGAACAGCTGCAGCAGCCGCAACCAGTAAGCAGAAGCTTGTAGCTTTAAGCAGTCGGGCCAAGTGGTGGCGGTGTTAGCAGAGGTGCAGAGAAATGCAGACCGTGCGGACCTTCGAGTCTCAGGTTGGGACTGACGTTGGCATTGCGGCATACATATGCATATAACACACATATGAACATGCGTGCGGCATGCGGGTTTCAACCAAGAAAAATACAGAAAATACTAAAGACAAACGATTTTTTTAAATGAAAAGAATCTGTACCCATGAGGCGAAAATGATACGACACTACAGCTGGCCGGTTTTACGTAAGATCATCAGGACACTGGTGGGTAGTTGGTTCTCCGGGTGTAGCGATTCTCAGGTGTAGAGGCGCCGAGATGGGTGAGCTCTAGTTGCGAGGGTCGGATGCCCTCAAGAGATCTATCTGCATGTGGGCGAAACAAACAAGCTGTTCGCGGCATGTTCTTGCAGCTAAATTCCTACAAAAGGATCTTTACATCGAAGGAAAAGCTTGCCGAGCTCCCCACCACGTAGTCTATCGATATAGTCTTGCATACATACGAGATATGTTGTTCCTCTGTTTGGTTTTTGCGTGTTCTTGTATCACCCCTTGCCGCGGTGCTCTCTTTACCCCACTCCGGAGGGAGACCTGTATCTCAATTAATATTGTCGTCAAATCCGGGTTTGCTCCTGCCTGTAAGATGTAAAGAGTGGACCGGCGGGGGTTCTGTTGTACCCATACCTAATCAAGAGTAAGCCTTCTTTGAATCTTCGGTTCGGCCTGACTTGATTCTGAAGTTATGTGAGGTGCGCAACCTCCGATAAGACCTACCCTTCGAGCCTCGACGTACATTCACAGCAAAGATTCATTGCTGCCGATACAACCACACGTTTGCCCCAAGGACGGGCTCTCCACTACGTGGAGTATTCACTAAAGCGAGCCAGCAGTACGGAAGACGCGAAGCTGTGTGTTACCTGCGTGTGCCGACGGAGAGTTCGGAGTTCGGAGAGCTGTGTTGGAGCAACATGCACCGCAGTTTACAGTAGTGGGCCCTCTATAGTGCCGGGGTGTGTCAAGAGATTTTACCTGCACAATACCGGGCATCTGCACTATTCAGGATCGAGGAATATATAGGTTTTAGAATACGTACCAGCTAAAATCTGTGCAGCAGATTCACCGGCACTACTATACCGGGCACTAGCACTATTCACCCTGCACTTTGGAGGGCCCAGTACTGTATCCGTTAGTCCTTTTTTCTCTTCCGGGCTGTCGAATGCGCCGGTCATTTCATGTGTGGACGGCCTGTGGCCGCCTGTGGCCGAAGGCCCAGAGTCTATTTAGGGTCGAAGAGTTTGGCGACGAGTCAAGACTTCAAGCCAAGAGCTAACGGTATCGGGTTTGCAAGAAAGGGTGCATCAGCCGGGACCTGAGTATCCATTGGCGGGTATTGTATGACCTTCTGACGTACTGAATCCCGACCGCACCGGCGTACGGTGCCGTGTTCACCAATCAGCGTGCTTCGGACTGAACCAAGCTCGTGCAGGCTGCGGGGGGATTATCGTAATGTTGTCCGGTAGTCCTGTAGCAGCAGGAATTCATCGCCGTGTCTCAGAGAGTCAGTGCGAAGTACAAGTACTGGATTGGAGGTAAAGAGAGGTACAGATTTGAACAAAATAACATCGACAACAACTGCGCCCACCTTTCCCATAATGTGCTCGTCCCGCAGCCGACGTTCAGGACTGCAGCCTCCTCTCTACCAGCTGCAGTATGCTTAGTAGCAGATGGACCCCCAGCAGGGAGCAATCGTTCGACCTCCTCCACAAACGCGTCGCCCTCAACATGCCACTCCGACACTGCCTGTTGACCGCTATCATCTTCTCCCGAAGAATACACTTTATTCCAATACGCTGACGACGAGAAATCTTGCATGCTTACCCGCAGCGGGAGGCGTGTCCCGCCGCTCCATCCGCTGCTGATTCTTCGACTGCTGCCCTGGACAACCACCGGTAACAAGGTTTTGGGAGGAAAGGTCCGATGGCCTGCTGCAAGGAACGCCGTCAATGGTGGAGGTGGGACCATGATATTCGCGGCTATGGAAGGAAGCCTTCCTTCGCCGATTCTGGATTTTTTGACTGCAGTGGACGGGGAGGTTGCGGCTCGGCAAGACTGTCGGCTTTTAAAAAATCGTCGGTAGTAAACACTTTGCGCTTTTCGAATTTGAGATGCACACTTGTGTGCACTTTGTAAATGCCGACCCCGCTGGAATGAATGCCATACTTGTTCGGAGTTCTCGAGTGTCGAGCCTTCAACGCGTCGTGAAAGGAGCTAGCTGTAATTGTACGTTCGGCGAGGATCAATAGAAGAAAAAGCGGCAACAGCAGTCATGCACCATGCACGACACAGCGCTAGAGCGTGTCCACCATGACGATGAAACCGATATTTTGTCCCGTTTTTTTCGCTCGCCACATCTCGCCGCGTTTTTCTCGCGCCCGGAGGACAATTGCGCACTTATCTGTGCGACGCATAAACTATACCCGCAGCTCCGATGGAAGAATCATGGTTATCTATAGATGATGCAAACTCAGCCGTGGGATAGCGGTGCGTCAAAAGATCCCAACACGAAAAATGGCACAACCAGCGGTGGTCGCTGCGGAAGATCTCGAGCACAGCAACGAGTATGGCGACGAAGGATTTGAAAGCGACGTGCCCAGAAGCCGCCCCAGCAGGGATGGCCGAGAAAGTTCTGAGAAATGCGTAGAGGAATCCGTTGTCTTGGGGTTAGACACTGGCCTGGATGATGCCGATTTGCAGGTGCACGGGGTAGTAAAAGAGTGGTGCATGATGTGTGTCCACATCATATGTATCTGAGATGAGGTAGATCAAGTCGAGACTGCGTACAGTAGTTTCGCCGCGTGTGCTTGTGTGTGCTGTACTGTAGGAACAAACATCAAGTGTACGAAGAGGCTCTAACTAATGCCGATGTACCCACACACCCCTTGGTTGCGCCATGATCGGAGCACTTTGGTAAAGTGACTCTATCGTCGTGTGGGGTGTCGCCATCATTCTTCAGTCCGTGTCCAACGCAGGTCTCCGCGTTGGTGTGGGAAAATGGGTGGTTGTCCGCGACATCACTCTGCATAGATAATCTACATGACCAGGTCAATCATTGTAGACTGACTACAGATTACAAGGCCTAACCCTAATGACACAATGGTATCGTAGTAGAAGTTCTGGATGGTAGCAAATGTGGCGATCTTGATACCTTAGGAACTTCAAACGTTTGAGGAGTGAATCTACTTAGCATTTTTCCCTCTTCACTACTACGACTGAGGACGACTATCGGTGAGGAATACGAGCCTCCGACTACTGCTGTATATATAGGTGTATCAGTTGTGCCGAACATGTTTCCCGGTCGACAACACCAGACAGTAGTCGGCAGGCATGGTTAAATAGTAGTCGGATACTACGTGTAGTCGAAAGGACGCACAAAATCATGTAAGTGCCTGGGAGCGCCGATTCTCGTGCCCTTGCCCATAAGCGTGCTCAAAACTACATACCTGATGCTCGGGGCAACATCCTGTTCATCCGACGGCTGACACACTTTTACAACAACGCATTGGTTTACTGATTCGAACATCATTCTCTTTCGTCGTGCAACACACCGAGATCTCTGCCAGTAGCAGTGACGCTGGAATTGGTGGTAATACTTCGGTACCCCTCGCACGGCAGACGGGTTCCGAACTGGCTCAAGGGGAGCAAGAGCTGAACAAGACCCAAGCCCAACGCCTTGTCGAAGGGGAAAACGCGATCGACGAGGAGGGAAAAGGGGTAGCGTACAGAAATTCACAAGGGGGTAGGACGGAAGGCATGGACGACCGAGAAGGAAGCGAAACCGGTTTGAAGGAGCGGGATTTGCCGTTCCGAGTCTCAACAGATGGCGATGGCGACAATGACGACGGCGCTCGCGAGAACCCAAGCCTCGACATGAATTTCGATAAAGCAGTTTTTTCTCCAGACGACGACAGAAACTTTCCGCCAGAGAAGTTTCTCGGCCGAACGGGTAGCGTAGAACTTAGCAGCAACGACTTGTCTTCACCACAACCCTTCGGAGCGCCCGAGAAAGAAGAGCTCCATGTTGGTGGTGAGGTGCAGCTGGAGCAGCAGTTGCCGCACAAGCCCCACGGTGATCGGTGCGAGACTAGGGGGAGGGAAAAAGAACGCGATATTCGAGGGGCAAGATCGCGAAATTTCAACCCGAAATATCGAAGCCAGGTTAGATTGGCCTATCTACGGAGGAAATACAGAAGATACGATACAGCCGTTGGTCTAGTGTTGTCGTTTACCTCTCTCACCGAGATTAAAGCGGGATCGACAAAATATATCGCCATTTCCTCACGTACAACATACCCAAAATGTAAAGCCAGGCTACCGCCATACCTCTCCGCTTCGTACGGCCATCAAACTCTTGGCGGCCAAACAGGAAAGCGATGGGCGAATTAGGCTGCGAGCAAGCAGCCAAAGCCGTGCGAACGCCAGGGGGGCGGCGAGCATACGGCGGCAGCGACAGGAGCGCTTGATTCAGCAGCTCACGCGTGACAACGGGGTGTTGCAGCGCAAAGTAGCTGGCTACCAGCTTGCGTTGCAGGTTAGAAGCCCGTGCGTAGGCCTGAGAGTGGACAGTTTGACGGATCGACTGGGCATCTGTCCGGTACGGAGGACTCAGCTGACACTAACCGCTACAACCCCGTGACGTATTGCAAGTTAGAATATCAAGCGAAATTTTCTCATGCCTCTTGATGACCGGACGGCCCGATATACCGCCCAATCAGCTCGATGGCGTGCAAAACTAGACCACACACAAGTCATTGGTGAACAACGTCTTCCACGACAGCGCACCAATAAAAATGGTAGGCTTCATCACAACCCTCCTCCTCCACTCACAGATTGATGTGTAACCCCCCTCTCACGTCTCCGTCTATCCTCCGGTGCATATTCCCTCCGACGACAAACCTTCAACACGGACGCGGCCGAAAACCCCCCCCCCCCCGACAACGGCAAATAAACGGGAACAGTTATCCGCAGATGAGGACGACTTCTCCACGAGCCCGTCCTTCTCTGCCGCCATGCAGCTGCAGCAAGCCGCACCACCGGCCTTCCCGCGCGGTGGGGGTACGCCCGCGCCATCCCCCCGCGTCGCCAGGGGCTGGACGCACCGAAATCCACCGCCGCCTGGCCGCATCTCTCCTGTCGAGCGCAACCTCTCGTACACTACCCTAGTGCGGCAGCTTGACATGGGTGGGAGACAGGCGAGGACGCTGAAGCGGGAGAACGAGGCTCTAGGGGCGAGGGTGAATGAGCTCGAGAGCGGGGCGGTCCTCAGAGCAACGCAGTCAAGGCTCTCAGAGCGGGACGAAGTGAGTCGGCCAAGTGCACGTTGAGAGTATAGCGGCCGACGAAGTGAGTCGACCAAGTGCACGTTGAGAGTTCATACAGCGGCCATGGCAATCGCCAACGAACGCCTCATGTATGATATGCTATTGACAAAGGACGTGATCACACGGACATCGGTGTTGAATCTGGAGCAGTCCTTCGCCTCCACCCATCACTCATTTTCCGTCAGTCGTTGTTGGCTCTCTGTGCATATCCCAATCAACCAGGAAATAGTGGCACTCCGAGAGGAACTGTCCGTTATGAACCGACTTGCTCGAGCTCAAGACCGCAAGTTCGAGGGATGCCACGGGTACGCCCTCGCTCGTCGACTGTGGCTAACAGAGGAGGAGCTACGGACAGCTCGCTCAACCATATCCACACTGGGAGCCGAGGTATGTCGCGATCCACCGTGCGATTCGCAGTCACCAAACCTCGGAAGCACTTGGGTAGCATACCAATCGCATCGTGTTGTTGATTTTTGACCGGGAACAGAAAAATAAAAGCACTTGGCACAGAATCTGTGCATGTCGGCTTGCCACACTTGCCGGATAAGAGTCTATACATAGACGTTGGTGCGAGAAAACTCACTTCTACAGATTTTATTCGCGAAGTCGATTGCGTGCGGGGCAGGGGTTTCAACTTGCGAAGAAACGAAGAGGTTCTTTTTCACGTGATATCACAACTAACTGTGAACGGCCGATTCTGAACAAGTACAAGGGGAAATGGTCACAGGTTCAAGGACAGGATCCACGGCTTACACCGTCACCAACACAACGAGGCCCTCATTGCTAATACGCGATTCAAAACTCGCTCCAGGTGTATGGATTGCGCCAGCTCCGAAAGACACAAAGCCAGGATCGACGCCCTCGTAACAAGATAGTAGCGGCAGAGTCAACCCCTGACAACAACCACTCAGACACGGGGACGCAACAACGAAGTCCAAGGCGGCCGTTGCGCCGCAGGAGAGCGAGAAACCCAGACAACGCTGCGCCATATGCCCGAATAGCACGGCAGGAGCAAGGAGATAGAAGTAATGTCACCCAAAGGGGGAGTCGGAGCCCAACCGCCGAAGATTTTGGTCTTACAGCAGTGGAGGCGACAGGATCGGTCAGCGGTAGTGGTAGGGTGGCTCGATCGGGTGACGAGAATTTCCCAGCTGTGCAGGGTCAGGAGACCAAGCAGCAAATGGCGGACGTTAAGGCGGAGATGCTAGAGCGGGCGTTGGCCAATATGCGAAAAAAGGCACGAACTGTTCTTGACGTGGTTTGGCGCTTAGATGGCGTTGTTAGGTGAAGTAAGAGTCCTTTGTTTTCGACACTTGGTATCAGCGTCTGGTCCAACATTCCTCTTTCAATACGTCCGATTCTACAGACCGGTACTAGCTCGATTTTGGTCCACAAGCGGCACCTGGGTTCTGAGGCACTAATTCGGGATTTCAGACTTTGTCTCAGCGTGCCGTCACCGGTCGTGCGAGATTCACCGTGTAGCGACTCACAACTTTGCCTTCGTCGTGTATGAACTCGCGTTCAGACAAGTACAAGGAACGGCCGAAAGAACTCAGTGACCCCCTGAAAACGACAGTTCTTGCTGCTATTTGTGTTCAGGCGAAGGGAGAGCTCGAAGCGGCACGAGTGGAAATCGATGGGCTTAAGGAAGACAAGGCCGTCCTAACCCAGGCACTCGAAACAAAGGCGAGGGAGATTCGGATGCAACTGCTACAGGTATGATATGCGGCGTCGAAGGCAATACTCTTCCTATGGTTCATTGGCCGGTGGTGACTGGCCGCCGTGTTGTCTCTTCAAGTGTTTCGACTCGAACATACCCCATATACAACTTGTTTGGCTATCTACACCTCACCCTGGGTGCAAATAAACCGGGGGAAGGCGCGTCCAGGCGCCCAAATGCTCTAACCCGTACGTTCAGCTTTGCCCAAGCAACGGCATGGACTCCGCTTCCGCCAACCAGAACCCGATGGTACCCGACGCAGAACAAGGTCTTGCTTTCTTCCGGCCGCAACCACATAAACCAGAGACCCGACCCCCACCCCTCCGCGTACAGGTCAATCGCCTCAAGCGAGAGATCCAACATCTCTCCGCCGGGGCGATTAAGCTCGAAGAGGCGAGTTGCGTGGTCGCAGCTGCCAGTTTTCCGTTGAGAGCGCGAGGAATTTCTTCGGCAGCCGCCGCGGCCGGTGAAACGTCAGCATTGGCCGTGACGAAGTTGCACGAAGGCCGAGCGAAGTCCGCTGTCTACAGCAGGCCCGATGCTGGTGGTGGTGGAGCTTCGATGAATTTGTTGGACCGTTCCCAGCCTCCTCCTCGCCCGGATCGTTGGTTGAGGAGCGAGCGGGAGCCATGGGGTGCCCGGGCCCGTCTCTCGGGCCAGTTCTCACCCATGGGGTGGAATCGAGTCTGGGGAGGCGATGGGGCTGTTACCGCACCCGCCGCCGACACTGGAACTCCTGACGCGGCTGGTGAAGCAACAGCCAATGGAGCACCGCCAGCTGCAGCCGCCGTGGCTGGGGAAGTTGTGAGTGGCGCGTTGGGGCGAGCCTTGTCAGGATTACAAGCTGATGAAGCAGCGAAGAGCGCTGACAGGGGCGATGGAGGTGTGGGTGTGAAGCTGGGTTCAATAAAGGGAAAACAGGAAGAAGTCGTGGCCAAACCGGAGAAGGTCGAGGATATTGCGGCGGCGGCCGTAGGGGGTGAGGAAACACATTTCCACCCTTGTCCATTGGCGGGGCTGATGGACATGTCAGACCCTCCGCTGCGTAGCCATCGGCGGAGCTACTACAATGAGGATGACGGGAAGGTGTACAGTATTCCGCGTACTAGCGATGATGTGACAGCTGCGGAACTAACAGAGGTGCCGAGGGATGATGAGCGATCTATGTGCGTCGTCGACTTTCAGGGGATTGTGCGGCATGGGGTAGGCTGTGCGCTGAGCCAACTGGCACCACGGAGTGCACGGGTTTCGTCGGCGACCTCCAGAAAACAATTGCTCAATAGCACGAGTGCTGCTCCTGGTCAGGACCCGGACCAAGAACGGTTGCTTCTACCCGGAGAGAATCCTTTGTCGATAGGCATATCTGTCCGCACGTGGCACAGAGACAGCACCTCGAGCTGGGACCCTACTGGGGAAGGAGCAACTGGTGAGGGGGGAGGCTGGCGCGATTGTTGGATGCACCGGACACCGTACCGTACGGTTGCTGAGTCCTGCGCTCACCGTCGCCGGGGCGAATGACGTAGAAACGTTCCCCGCACGAATTTGCTCAGCATGGCCGTAAAAGCTCTAACCCAAGTTTCACCTGACCAGTAACGTGGTGGGCCAACGATGTACTTGCTTGCTCTTGTAAATATGTGACGGCAATGGCAGGTGCGTGTCATATCGCCCCAACGTAGCACATTGAAACCATCCGCCAACGAAGTGTCATCTGGCGGTTTCGTTTGCCACGTGCTCCTCCCCCTTCCCATTCGTCTCTTCCAGCACGACTATCAGTTGGGAGTAAGAGGTCTCACCGGATGTCGTCGGTGTCTTTGTCGGAGGGAGGGAGGTTGACGCCAACGATCAATCTCGCGAGGCGCCCTACTCATTTTTCCGTTGAATCTGTACGGGAGGTTGCGTAAGGAAGGCCGGGAATCTTTCGCCTCATGGAGAACCAGGTACTCGCTTGTTGTTGGAAATCGATGGCCCTGACTGAAGAGATGTTGCCATGTTGCTGCACACACCATACGTTAGTATCGATGCCGGCTGGTGGATTTACGCTACCATGAACATGCGTGAATGCCGAAGCGAGAGCGAGAATGGGGAATCCGCCGTGGATGATGTCACACGTCGACCAGCGATGATTGGCCAATTCAGATATTCCGTCCAAAAAAGTTGGCCAACTAGAAAACTGCGGGCACCTGAAACACTTTCACGCAGGACTTGCACGGAAAACCACAGATGCCGCAACAAGCACTAATCTTTCTCCTTGTCACTTCTCCAACTTACGGGAAATCCATGGCCGAAACGTGACCACGTTGATACGACGCCGTGTCGTACAACACCTTATCCGGCTGCTATGTCACCTGTGAATGCACCCTCATACCCCCCCATGACTTGTTGTCGTTGACGATGTCATGCTATGTCGTTTCTGTCAGGTTAGTCTACATACCATGTTCCAGGGAAATGGGTGCTCGCATCAAAGCAATGACGCTTCATGCACACTCACGCGTTTCGCATGGACAGCGCCGTGCGCATGTCGAATGCGTGTGTGTGCGGCGGTGTCATTTCCGAGACACCACCATTCCCTGTACGGTTCGCCCGAAGTTCTTGTCTCTCTTTCTTGTGCAGTTTTCTCCGCTAGGGTTGTTGAGGCTCTGAAGGAGTGTCTTGCGGGTGGGCGGGGTGGGATGAGGTGTGTTGTGTGTGTGTTTTCGTCCTATTTATTATGGCGACAGTCCCCCCATTTTTCGTGGTGAGACGTGTACACTTTTCAGCGTATGTATTTAGAGTACTACACTTTTCAGTGTATTTTTTCGTACAATTACAACCATCCAGGGTCACACAGGAGGAGGGGGTAAACACCAGGGCTTTCTTCTTATTATTATTTCTTTTTCATGCCCCACCTTCCTCCCGTGGTGCGTGCTGAATTTTATTTTTATCGCGAGAAGGGTCCAGCCGTCCCTTTCCCTCGTCAACGGTGCTAACGTCGAAGTTTGGTACTCACGAGAGCTTGTCAGCTATATTTCGCCTTCACCCGCACATTTCGTAAGTTTTTCACCTCAGTGGTACGTACAGTTGACCTTAGTCATTCGATCTTTGACCACGCAAACATCTAGAGGACGGGTCACCGTTGTTTCTAGCCCTTTGGTGTTCGGCGAAGCCCTTTGGTGTTCTAACTTGACACAGCTACTCATGACCAGGTGAACGCCGTACGCTTCTAGGCACACGAAAACCCGTGCACCCCGAGAAATGGGGTTCCCGGCAAAAAAAGGCCAATCACCCGCGATTGTTCGATGGGAGTTTCGTTTCATCACCATACACTGCGAAGGAGGGAGGGCCCTCTTTGAACGAACCGGGGCCCACGATGCCCTCCCCTTGGTGCGCACCCACACCTTTGCCCAAGATGGCCAAGAATCGCAAGATCCGGCACCTCCTCATCTTTATCGCACTGAAGAAATTTGGTACATCCACCGTGTGGCGGGTCGAAGCCACCGCTTTATTTGGCCTTCTCTTCTCGTGCATGTAAAGGGCATCATTTCAATCTTGTTTTATCTTGTTTTTTGAGGCAACAAGATGTTAATTTGGTCGAGGGGGGTGAGATGGATTCCATGTAACCAACTGGATGTAGAGGAGTATCGTTAGTTTCGGCAGGAGAGCGAGTTTGAAACACGGAAAAGTGCTGGATTTAGAGATGAACGTTCGGCGAAATCGTTCTTCTTGTATTGTGGAGATCAGGCCTTTTGTCGGATTTGAACGACGAACACAGCAGTGGCGGCGGCAGCGAAGATAATACCTGCTTGCGTCGCAAAAACAAATACTTCCCCAGACACGATGCTCGGCACCACAGCACGCGCCGCAGGAAGGTGGGGCATGAAAAGAAATAAAAAGTAGAAAAAAGCCCTGGTGTTTACCCCCTCCTGTGTGACCCTGGATGGTTGTAGTTGTACGAAAAAATACACTGAAAGGTGTAGTACTCTACATACGCTGAAAAGTGTACTACACGTCTCACCACGAAAGATGGGGGGACTGTCGCCATAATAAATAGGACGAAAACACAACACACACCACAGCAGAGCAGTGACTTCAAATATTATCAACGCTAGCCCGTATTTATCTCGCGTAGACTAAAGGGCTAACTACCGTGGCGGGGCTGCCCCCAGTTCAGTTGTGTGGGGGTGATCAAGGAACTTGACTTTCCTCTTCTTGCTGTGTGCAAAAGGGATGAGACAGACCTTCATTAATTCCACCGGGGAGAGAGAGGAGAAAAAGCGGCAGCAACCAAGAGAGGACGCTCGATCAACCCCTCGCCCATGTGACTTGGCGAACCCGGAATCGTAGCGCATCCTTGAGCGTATGAAGATAGGTGGCGGCGTATATAGTGTGTGTTCATTAGTATCCCAGACAAGATTGATAGTGTGTGTTCATTCGTGTTCCAGACAAGATTGATCTGCCTCTCTCTCCCAGGTTTTTCTTCTCCTGCCCAGCAACCCAGCATCAACGGTTTAAATAGGTCGACGCTTGGAATGCTTCGTGAGCTCCACACCTCACTTCAAGCACGGCGAGCAACCGATGCTCGTGGACATCGACGAAACAGTCGTGACATGTCTCTGCGTAGTTGGTGACGAATGCTCCGCCAAATAACAAATGGCATTGGACACATGGAATTGTTGTGAAGTGTTGGCCTCAGCAGTTTGGGCAGAATAGGGAGTACTCCCAGCCACAGCTGTCTGAATGAGCTACAAAACAAAACTGCTCCGGTTGACATAGTACTTCCGGTTCATATAGTACAACAATAGAGCGCGGCAACACAAAGTTGACGGCCGCGATCAAACGCGAGGCGTAGCTCTCCACATCGTTCTAGTACTCCCGTTCATGATGTCCCGGAACGGGTCGACCACGAACTCCGTACGTATGTAAAACACAACAAACCCGTGTCATGATCCAGATGAACATATTTCACCATGCGTCCATATAGTCTATATTACTCGAGAAAGGCAACTCGCAAGGTCCCCCAACGTATTTCTGGCGTACTTTGGTCGAAACTTGTATCCTATCATACTTCTACATGACAGTTCGGAATGAACGTCACAATTCTCGGTCACTGCGATCATCGGTCCAAGATGTTCACATCGCGCAGCCCACAATCAAATAAAACTACATCCACAAGAAGCGGCGAGTGGTACTCTGAATCTCACGCGAAACCAAAGGCTTCAATACTGATGCAGGGTTCTATCGTGGTTTCATGCTGGGCTTGCTTTGTCTTCCTCCCCTCCCCGACTCTGTACTTTGCCCCCGCGGTAATTCTCCATGTATCTTTCTCGCCCTCACTGCTATTTGTCTGTTGCCCCCCCGTCCCCCCCCGTGTCTCTCTATCGCCCTGTGCGTCTGTCCCTCCGACTGTCCCGTTTCTGCTCCTCCTCTCTTCGTTCTACTCCAGTCACCCCCAAGGACCTCTGCGCGGCCTGCCTCCGCTGCAAAACAAGACCCCGACAAACGCGGGAGAAGAACAGATGAGGTTCAAGCGATTCTACTGTCCTCGAGAGCATGTGTACGATTCCCTTATAGGCATTTGGACAGGCAGCAAAAAGAGACTGAATACGAGAAGCTACATAGGTCGGGCATATTTTGGATATGCGACGCGACGTCTATTGCTGTACGGGTCATTGCAGTGTATACGCCGGAGAACTCTCCTCCTGTAAAGGCCTCGTGCTCCACACTCGCACAATACGCAGTAGCGGCCCGTGCGTCACAACACAATAAAACGGACAAAGAAGCTTTTCGAACGGTCTTCACGTAGTGACCGACAAGGCATTTGCCACAAGGAATCGGGCTCGGCGGAATCCGCGGTAACACAACCTAGACGTATAAGACCGCCCTGCCGTGGGAAAACAGGGAACGGAAAGATGGGAGCTCATGCCCTCCCCAGGGCGATTAGGAACCGCCCACATCACGGCCCGGGTATTGCCGAGCCCCACTTGGGTGTGCCGTGGGGTGAATCTAGAGCGAGCCGGTCTGGGAGGGCAGCAGGGCTCGATGAGAGCCCTCTGAAAATGACAAGAGGTGACACCTTTCGAATGCTCGCGGTGGCCGTGTAATGCGTGTTCCCACAACGCAGTCGAGGTGTACCGTGTGCGTGGGAAAACGATCAACACGTCCTGGATGTTGCTATCTTATTACGAACTCGGAAGACACGATTCTGAGCTAACGTAGACAAGGTTTTCAACCTCACCCCAAAAGTTAAGTTTCTCATCAGCAGGCCGTCACTGCTGTAGATTGCTGGCCATGATCCATTTGGTTCAACAAACTCAATACTTGGAACGTTCCAAGAGAGAACTGCCACGAGAACATCACACAAAATACCTGCCCGGTTCAGGTGGGGGTGGCATCTTGCCGCGATGCCTCCTAGGCCACGGAGACTGTTCCGCCAACCGTTCCTCCCTCGCGTACAGCACGAGCTGACGCCGTGTCCGAGTAAAACACCAGTCGTGCCAGGAGCACAAACAGACGAGGTGACGGCGTTAGGGGAAGGGAGTTGTCTCAAAACCTATTTCATGAGCTCTTGTTACGTTTTGCAAGGATGGTACGCCAACAGCCAAGGCCGATATCGTTCTCGGGCGGGGTGGAACACCTGCTGCAAACGTGGCCACATATCGCATCGAAAACTGCACCCCAAAAAGGCCGATAAATCAGGTTGTCTCGGCTGACTAGAACTTTTCTCTGCCTCGCGACATCGGAAGATCAAACTACAAAACCAACGTCAAATTCTAGCCCCTATCCAGTCACGGCCTCGAGTATCCAGTCACTCATGTATTCGCAAGTACACGAGCTCGAGGAGGCGGCGAATCAAGCCGGGGCGGTAAGAAAAGGCAGAGGGCCACGATGGCGTTTGGTGCGTCCTCTTGCCTGATGATCCGGCGCGTGCTGGTAAAATTGCCTGTTGAAGCAGTCTCCACAGATGAAGAACCCTTTGCACACCTGGAAACGATGTTGGTCCAAAACATTATGCATTCATCGCTTACTGAGCAGGGACATCGTGCAGCAGAGCGCCGTATGTCCGCGGATAGCGCAACCCCCGGTCGGAATACGGTCGGCTTACACGACGATTGCTCACATCTCGATGGTCGACAAAAAGCTGAAAAATGAAGGCCGTAACGACAGATCCGCGCACCGACGCTGAACTGCCCGAACGCACACGGCCTATCCTTTCAAACCTTTTCCGAACAACTAGTTGGAACTCACGATCATCGTTTCGCTCCTGAACAAGTGATCTCGAGCCCCAAACCTGACCAAATGAACTCGAACTCCAAACGCTCACTCGTATTCCCCCGACATCTACGATAAAATTCCACAGTAGTAGGTACACAGGCGTTTCTATGCAAACGCTTTGTCGAGAGCTCTCTCGGTCGCCTGCGAAAGCACTTACTTCTAGGCCCACCGAAAATTTCCGCTTCCAATGCCGATGCGGTCCAGGTGATCGCAGGTGGCAACAAACATGGTGCGGTAGGCGTATGTGTTGTGCAGTTATTGTCAGTAGTGTATCTCAGCTTCTTCATCGCACACCAAACATGTTGCGGTAAGCGCACGTGTCCAACAGATATTGACGTTGTACGCGATCTCAGCTTCTTCGTCGCACACCTTGCAGGTGACGGCAAAGTTCGGCCTCCGCGAACGGTACAGGACGTCCGGTCTGCCGTGACGTGGTAACACGCCGTCGGAACACACACAAGAAGGAGAGGGAGGCGTGAGAGGAGAGGGGACGATAGGAACAGGGCAACAATGCACGCCGAATGATGTGCATCCGAACGCGTACTTCACCACCATCTTATATCCTCTGTTGGTTCGATCAGCCAATGCGAGGTTGTCTAGGTGAACAACAACTCCATGAATGATTCGGCCTGTCTCTTCTCCCTGCGATCAGGTGCCTATCACTCCTGCATCGTGCGGAATCGGGAATCCGTCAAATGCATAATGTGCCTCCTTGCTTCCTTGATGATGCCCGCGGTGCAGCGCGCTTGGGCCCAACCCACGCAAAACCTCTGCTTCCGTTCGGACAGAACAATTTAACTCACGCGACCCTTACCTGTTGGAGTGCGTGTCCTCCAGCAGTGGGCTCTTGCCGCAAGCCTCGCACGTCATCGTTCTGGACCTGCTCGCCTGTAGGTCGTATGATAGGTGAGACGATCGGAGTCCGAACGCAAGGTGGTGTTACCCGGTCGCAATCAGTACGCCCCTTCCCGACTAGAGGCGTCAATTTGTAGGCCCAAGCCCAGCCAGTGGTGCTGGGCAGTGGAACCATAGAATTGCAGTCGCACTGAACGGGTTGCACGTGTACGTACAAGAAGCAGTCGACGAGAGCAGCCCGATGGATGCCTGTTTCAGTGTTTCGCTAGAATGAGCCGCAGCACGACAGCCAGGAGGCTTGTAGACAAAAACGCGCTAAAATTCTTGCATCCATTAACGCTGGGTTTTCGCAAGACGTTCCTTGGGTTCTGGATGGGAACTTTCTCAAGCCCGAGGCATATGATAGCCACAGATGTCTCTGGAATGAGAGTTCCACACCTACCTCGCGCGGCCTTGGTTCGGTGCCAGTATTAGGATGCGAGGCTGCCGGTGCCGCCGCGGCTGCACCAGCTACTCCACCACCTCCTCGACGGCGTGCCCGTATGTTCTTAAGACGCTGTCGGCATCAAGCAAAGACGCGGTGAACCGCACGCGTGGGGTTAGTTTCGTGACGTGCAACATCAACGCCAGAAAAGGCTTGCGCATCTCACGTACCCACACGTTGAGTAACAAACGTCAGGACCAACTCATCGATGGGATCTTGACATATTTTCTCAAGTAAATACTTGTAAACACAAAACGACTACGAAGACATTCGCAGCTCGTCGACATCGGCCAATTGGTTCAAACCGACACACTAACGGGTGCGAACCACAACGTGTGCACGCAAGATGCAGGCATTCTTCGACAGGGGCGGTTAGGTTTCAGCTCCAAAGTTTGCACATCAACCTGCGCCTAGCATGTCCCCCATCATTCGACCTATCCCCCGTTTAATGCGTCCAAAAAACTCACCACACCACAACCGTCACGCACGAACTCACCTGCAGAGTGAATTCGGCACACCTTCTACCATGGTCCGTCAAAGGGTCCAGCAGCAGCACCGCCGTACCGTCCTCCTGGCTCAGCGTATGCACGCATGGGTCGACGTTTTCGAGCGGGAGAAGCAAGATGCGGCGCAATGGGGTGCAGTTGCGCGAAAGACGAGAAGAGAGGGAAACGTCAGGGACGTGTGCGGGCCGCCCGTTCTGTTAATCTGTAATGAGTACCGTGTACAGAGCACGTTCCGAGATTTCGCTTGGACATGGTGCTTGGTCGAAGAGCGGACGGAAAGCAAGACATCCGGCACGACATCCAAAGCAGCTGAGCTTCTTCGCATGATAAACGACCCTGTGCACTTGCCTCGCGGTCCTCTCGAAAACCAATGGCGAGGAAGGCCGTCCTAATGCCCGGCTGGAGCCAGACCTCGCTCGAAAACCTCCTTCCTCAAGAGCGTTAAATTCAAAAGACAAATGTCAATATTAGATGTCTGCAATATCTTAACGCCAGCCCTCTAGTGCGAACCAGGACGAGTCGACAAGCTCACGTCAACGTATGCAAAGGGGCAGTAATGTTAGATACTTTGCGTTTACGTCTTCCTGTTCAGTCCAAACGAGTAATAATAGACTAGAGACGCGCGGAATGGTAGAAACAACAATACAGGTCACATAACATCATGAACCCATCGTGAGGCGTCTGGTCTACGGATAGAGAGGACGTCGTCCGGCGCGTGAAAGAGGTTGTAGTTATTTCTCTGGGCTAGTCGGCCGGGGCACACACAAAGCAGGCCACACACAGCAGCAGGAGCTTTTTTTTCTCCACCTTACGCTTGCGGTGCTTCCCTTTGGTATTTGCATCGTAAGAAGGATTCAGTCACTCCCGTCGCTCGACCGTAGACCGGTGCACACGAGTTCTTAGGCACAGAAAACAACAGAATATGGTCATAAAGTCTAATGTATTCATGACCAAAGTGAAGGGAGAAGAAATCACTGTAGTCCAAGGGATGATAGATATCAAGTCACCAAGATAAAAACATGAGCTCTCCTACGCACCGATTGGCTTTGTTTATCTTTCGATACTTGGGTTCGTCTGGGTGGTTGACGACATTCTCGAGGTATCGGATCGCGATAGTGCCGTCCTCCAACCTGTCCCACGACGATGAGTCGGGCAAAGAGAGCGCGGGTGAGTGAGTATTAACAGATGAGGGAGATGTTTGTTTGTTGGCGGACGACCACCAATACGCGCCTCGACCAACGACAGCGGGCAAAAGCGTAATAGAGGGCGCCTCTCGGCAAGCCGAGGGTGCGTGGGTACGGCAAGCCGAGGGTGCGTGGGTGCAGCAGACGTACAGCAGTAGCTCTGGCTCAAGATTCTGCCTCGATTCGACTCTCCCGTGTCCCGGCATGCATGAGCGCCGACACTCACCGCTGGTCCACATCTTCAAGTATTCTAGCTAGCGTCTCCAGATCGTCTCGCGGCATACCTGTTATGGCGAGTGGGCAAGAGCGAGAATCTGCGCCTGTCTGTTATATGCAGAGGGCACCGCCGTGCTAGGGACAGACCTGCAGAGCTTTCAGCAGAGAGCCAGTCCGGGGCTCCGCACATTACTTTTAGGCAACGTATTGTAGGGTAACCCTCATATCCCCCACCCCCACTGTTGTACTGCCTGTGCGGGCTGCTGGATGTTGCAGATCAGATTGGAGACAGACACACGGGTCCCACAGCTGCGCGCACACACATTCATCGCTGTCAGTGTCCGTCATGTTTAAAACGGATAAGGATCTCAAGCTTGGATCGAGACGTCAGGGTCGGTGAGCGTGTCAGCGTTGACGACAAGCTAGTCTTTCTGTGAGGTTATGTTTACCACGGCTGTGGTACTTTCTAAAAAAGTCGATTGCTTCACGAAATAGTCTTGCCGCATCTTGCCTGTACACACTAAAATACTTATACGGTGCACGCAGTGATGAAGCCCGATACAGTTGGCCCTCTGTAACTTTCGATTGCGGTGGCGGAAAACAAAAATAAAGCATATTTTGAACGCCCGCGGCAAGGCGTATGAGAGTAGAGCGATTAAAAAAAAAAAAAGGGGAAAAAGTGGGCGGGGGCAAGTCTCGAACCCGCGAAATGGCGTAAACTTGGTCGATTTTTTTTTTCCTGCTTCTTTTTGTCCGGCAATATTCGTTCGTTCTGCGGGCACTAAATGCCAGCATCGGTGCTGAAACCAAGCCCTATTGCCACAAGGAAACCTGTAACAACTTTTTTACGTTCAATCACGAGACAAACGTCCGGAATCCACAAAAAAATCAACAAAATGCCTAAAAAGTGGCTAAAAAATGGCATAAGCGCCGAAAATGTAACGTAAACAGAGGATAAAAAAGTAAAAAACTCAACCAATGGTGGACACCCCCTTAGGCTTTAGGTACTCGGATGGTACTGGCTTCCTGTGCGACTTGTACACCTTGTACTGCTTCTCTCCCTCAGGGCCTACAGCACCCGTTCTTAGGTACACAAGGTCGTGTCGCGTTCCCGTCTAACGGCTACTGCGAGACGGTACTTCCGCGGGGCCTTGCTGTCGATAGAGATGTTGCTCATTGCGTATCCATCCGGACGTGTGTTCTGCACATGCTGGTACTCGTATAAGCCCTCTCCGAACTTCATGTCTCTCGTGGTCGCCTTCCCACACCCCACCGGGCCGCACACGCCAAAGTGCAGAATTTGCAGAATTTGAAAATTGAAAAAATGCGTGCGCTCGCCACGCGACCCAAATCTGGAAACGACACTTTTTGGGACCAACTGACAGCAAAGTCCCTAAAAAACGATTTTTTTTTTTGCACAGCCCACTGGGGGCCTCGCAAATGAAGATTTTGCATTTTCGCGGCGATTCCTCCGAGAACTTCAAGTGAGCAGAACTCGTGTGCATGGAGTCTGTGAAAAGTAAAAGTGGGTGCGTTCGAAAGCCCAGGTACATAGCTTTCATTTGGTATCTAGTTTGTTCGAGCACCAAAAAAGTTTCAGTTTGTGCTGTATTGGGCTTCATCACNAGGCTGGATACGATGTCAGGTGTTCGATGGTTGGTGTTGTGGATGGGACCCAGAGTTCCGTCATCATTGAAAACCGGAAGCAGGAAGGGAGCCACCGAACTCTGAAGGACACACTCCACGCCACCTCCTGAAAGAACGTAACGGACTGCTCGACGTTCCCACGACGCTGCTTCTGCCCGTGGAACATCATAATACAATCTTAGAAACGAAAGGAAAAAGAGCATTATCCCCTAGAAATTGAAATTTTGAGGTTGGAACAGGAGGAGGGGAGTCATGTACATGAAAAACGCGATTGACCTGAAAAAGGTTTTTCCCTAGGAAAGAGAATCCGATATGCGCAAGAGACTTGCGCAGAGACTACTCCGATCCGGTAGAAAACCGGGGTTAGTCTAGTAGTCCTTAAAAAACGAAACGATTGGCCTGAAAAAGGTGTACCTAGGAAAGAGAATCCGACATGCGCAAGAGACTTGCGCAGAGACTACTCCGATCCGGTAGAAAACCTGGGTTAGTCTAGTAGTCCTTAAAAAACGAAACGATTGGCCTGAAAAAGGTGTGCCTAGGAAAGAGAATCCGACATGCGCAAGAGACTTGCGCAAGAGACTACTCCGCCCCCGTAGAAAAGCTGCGTGAGTAGTCCCTAGAAAACGAAACGAAATGTTCACAGACATGAAACGCGATTGCTTTTCTAGGAAAAAGAAAGAGAAAAAGACATGCGCATAGACCCCCCTCCTAGGAAAGCAGACAGGCGTAGAGACTACTCCGCCCGTGTAGAGAACGAGATATATAGGTGACTGCAATACTGATCGAACTCAGCTTGATCCCGCTCGAATTGTGCGAGTTGATCTGCGTGGTCGTGATGCTGATGGCGATTGTCGGTGGCGATCCATGGCGATTAAACCATTCCAGGCAGAATCGGTGTAGAACATTTCTTCATAGAGTTCTGCGTAGTGCTTCGTGAGGAGAGTTTCGTAGAGCTCGTATTGTAGGAGTTGGGGGTCACACGCCATAAACCTGTGGGTTTTAGACCTGTGGGGATAAGTGGGGTTGAGGAGGAGGAGGAGGAGGAGGAGTTAGTACGCAGGACGAATAATGGAGAGTTGCTTCATTATAGAGGAGGTGAAGTGCAGAGAGATTGGCGGCGTTTGGATCGGGTAGGGAATTAGGCGAAATGAAAAAGTGGATGGTAATGTTGTAGGTGCGTTCGGTTGCGAAAATTTCGGGCTGGCCAAGATATGCTCTGGGATGGGACATAATCTGGAGGTAATTGTTGTAAGAGGTGTACTGGCGTGCACCTTCCCCGAGAATGTTAAGGTACTCAGAATTAATTCCTGTTGTGATGATATCTTGAAGGTGGGAATCGTTTTGATGTTGGCGCATGTATCGGAGAACTTCGGAGCGGACTTGGGCGTGTTTGTTAGGATCGTTGTATATGCGTCTTGAAATAGCGCGAAAGCCGCAGGCACCATCACCAATCTCACTGATAGTAGACCATATCCTTTGTGGTGGGGTAGGAGGGTTTGGAAGCGAAGGTTGAGAGGAGCTGGAAGTTTTAGATGTATCTGGCGGAGGCGAGGGAGTGGGAGATGTGTGACCGGTGGCGGCTTCTGTGAAAGGATCATAGACGCAGTTTTCAACGTGTGCTGTGGAATTGAGGACATGGGTATGAGCTACGAGGATCATAACAGATGTTCGATTTTTTGCTCTACTTAGGGCGACATAGAGCTGTCCGTGCGAGAAGCAGTCGTAACGCAAGTCTAGACCAATACGAGACAAAGTTTGACCCTGGCTTTTGTTAATTGTTAAGAGAATATGCTATTCTCAAAAGGAAACTGAACACGGTTAAAGGTAATGTCATTTCTTCCTACTTGAGCGTGGAACGAAATACGAGGAATGAGGACGATGGAGTGATCACTTAATAGTTCCACTCGGACTACGCGAGAGTTTGGGGATACTCCCCGAATGACAACCTTTTGGCCGTTGACGAGGCCCTCGGAAAAATTTAATTCCTAATCAACATTGCCAGAGCATCCGATTTGATTTGTAACTGATGGGGAGGAACGCCGGGGATGTCCATGTTATTGAGATGTTCAGTTGAGCAGAAGGCGGTGGATGATGCAGGGTTGTTATGATCTTTTATGAGTGTGTCAGAACTGTGGGAGGTAACGTTGTCGCCATGGCGTCTGGAAGATATGGCGTCGTTGCATGAGTCGATGGGAGTGTTGGTGGTTGCTAGGATAGCGCGGTCATTAAGGTGGCGAGCGTCTTCATGGATATCAGGGTAAACGAAGTTGATTAAGTCGTTGAAATCTGTGGTGTACTGCAATGAGAAAGTGGTCCGTGGTGGAGGTGTCATGGGTGTTTGATAGCGGAACGAGTTTGGCACCGTCGCTAACGGCAGTCGTTGGGTGTATGTTATCGCCGATGGATCGGACGAAGGAAGCGTAGGCAGGGTCTTCTTTGTCTGTTTTGGACATTGTTAGGCGCATACGTTTTGTTTTTGGCCATAAGGTCGCTTGAGATGAAGGGTGCTTCTACTGTGTCAGCGGGGGTAGCGAAGGGCACAACACGGCCACACTGGCGCCGGTCGCCTGAGAAGCAAATGGTGATGCCACCGTACAAAGCTTCGGAGCGTCTGATGTCTCGCAAAGTCCGCTCCAGAGCCTCTAATACAGTAGCGGTGTGTCATGGGTAGCTCGTCGAAAATAATAAGGTTACATTTTCGAATGAGTTCGGCACGTTGTGACTCGCTGTTTATGTCGCAGAAGGCTCCATCGACAACTTTTTCATTGAGGGGAAGTTTGAACATTGAGTGAGCGGTCCAACCGCCAGGAAGTTGAAGTGCTGCGATGCCGGTGGAGGCGACTATTAACACTGTAAAACCTTCGCCTCTTAATCGAGCAGCGATAACTTTCTCGGTGTGGGATTTGCCGGTACCAGCAGGGGCGTCAATCATGAAAGGCTAAGGCTGATTGTTCCGAACGGCGTCGACTATTGCGTTGTAGACCACTCTCTGCTCTGATGTTAAACCAGGCTCGAACCTGTGGGCGTAAGCTGTTTGTTCGGAGGGGTCCAAAGAAGCGATCATGCGTTGGTACTCGGTCTGTCGGTGTGTTGGTTTCGGGAGTCCAAGCTGTCCGTTGGTTTTGCCGTGTTGCTGCAGTTTTAAATCGATAATACGCAATACTTCCCGGCAAGCGTCGGTATTGTCTAGGGTACGCGTGAAGTCTTGAATGCGGTGTTCTTTGCAGTCATTCCATAGCATAGGCGCGGGGCCACCGTCCAAAATGAGAGTAATGAAGAGACCGCGTAGTTGAGAGGGCATTTCGAAGGTGATGGCTTCTTCCTTGCATATGAAATATTCTTCCTGGCCTGATACCAGCCCTTGGGCTCTAGCAGAAGCTTGAAATGTGGAGTGTTCGGTGGTTACACCAGACGGTGAAGTGACTGTTCGTAAATCGGAGAAAGTCCTAGCAGATCTTTTGTGGAGGAGGAGCCGTAGGTAATAAAGGTCGCCAACCGCGGGAGACTGAAAATTGATGCGACAAACGTGGGACTTATTTTTTTGGGAGACGGTGTTGCCGTAGCAATCCAACCATTTGCCTGGTGGGGCGGAAGTAGGGATAGGATGTCTTTTTTCTTTCTGGTGATGTTGTACATCTCAAAGTAGTCTAGCAACGTTAGGTTGTTGAAGAGATCATCGAGTGGCCGTCTGAAGTATCTCATGAGGTCAGACACAGCGTCCTCTGCACATTGACGACGCTCTTCGCATTAGATGGGTAAGTGACGTTGTTTTCACCTTTAAGATGGGCGTGGATAACGGTAACTGCAGGATCACGACACATGGTTTCGTAGCCAAGCATACGCCAGGTTGCCTCAGCGGCGGAAATATATCTGGTCTTTCTATACTGCTCGATCTCGCTGGTGATGCCAGCAACGCGAGCACGTGCCAGGTCACTACCCTTCGTAATGTACTTATAAACGTACTTCACTGCGCAAGACCCAGTAACTATGTCCGTGCATATGTGGCAGTTGCAGCGGAGCAACAGGTATGGGTTGTATGGCACATCCCATTCGTTTCCGATTTCAACATCCACCCATCGCTTATCTACTCTCTGACGAATGGTAGGGCGAACTCCGTTATCTATCCTTTTGTATTCAGCGCGACCCGTTTTCTCATTGACTCCAGCTGTCGATCGGAAGGGCTGGGGAAAATGCTTGTTGCAAAATGATTTCTTGGTAGTCTTGTTTGTGGTCATACACACTGCATGCACGTTTCGATGGCCACAAGGCCGATGAATCATATGTTTCAAGACTGCCTGACGTAGACGGCCGTCTGCGATTTCAGGAGAAGGTAATTGAGCCCACACCCAGGAACCCATGTTGGTGAAAGCGTCATCGTTTTTGAAGCGGCAGATGCAGTGACAGTGGGGAAATCCGCGAGTTTGATACTCGATTGTATAGAAGAAATAATCTAGTTCGGAGAAGACTTATCCTGATTTGAGATCAGCAATAATCTGGGCAACTTTATGCTTGAAGACTCGGCAGCAAAGGTCTGGACGATCTGCAGTGGTCTGGCCGGGCAAAAGGTTGGCAACAATTTCAGGCCACTCAGGGTTGCACGTGATAGTTATATGAAGTTGAGGACGACCTCGACGGTTGACAACGCTAAGGGCATCCTCGGTGTGTTTTTTTCGTTTTAAGGGAGATCCGTGGAATGTCGCGGGTAATCGCTTACCGGGTTGGTTGTCCCCTGTCGACTCCGTGATAGAACGCTTAGTGGCGAGACGAAGTTTGTTTTGCAGGTGATCAGACTCGAAATAGGTAAGTTTATTTTCTTCTAAGCGCGAAAGCACGTCGCAACACCATCGTTGGGTTATTCTGCTTTTTGTTTTGAATATTGGTTCAGAGAGGAGACGCTAACGGCAGTAAAACAAGAAGCGGACGTGTTTGGTGCCGGCAATATTCATGGTCTGAGACTTGTTTCGAGGCGTCTCGCTATAATGTCCTTGGCTCCAGCCGCTTTCGCCATTGTTAAACAAACATGGAAACTGCAGTGGTTCGTACGAAGGAGAATAGAGATTCAGAAAACGAGGCTGATTATCAGGGCTGTCCCTCGGGTACGTGATGATTGGTTGTGTAGAGGAGCATTGACTTTAAGAGGGGTACAATATTGCGGCGATCTCAGGAGCTTGAGGTGCCCCGAGGACGTTCGGATCGTTCACTGCGCTTGCTTCTGCGAATTCTATGACAGCAGGTTCTGAGGGAACGGTGCTACGTCGTAGTACCTCGTCTACAGCACTCTTGTATTGTACAACCCATGGGAGGCTGCTGTGGAAGTAGGATCTCAGTGAGGCAGCTGTGTTGGGGTGTACATGGAGGGCATGAGGCTGCAAGTTAAACTCTGAGTCATTAATGTAGTACCGGGACGAGTTTGCTACATTCATCCCTTGGTAGTGTTCTTGTAAGTCAAAGGTACGATGATACGCGCGACCGTGCATAGTTAACATTGAGCTACCGGTAGGATTAGTCCAGGTTCGATTCTGTAATCCATTGGCAGCGAGAGCAGTGAAGGAAAGCAGGCTATTGTACTTTCGCTCGTTGCGGTGAAAATGCGGAGTGTTGTAAATTTCGAAGACGTTACGTGGAACGTCCTTCAATTTGTGTATGGCATATTCTCCGTTTGCGCAGCAATTGAATCGCCTGGCTCTTTCTTCTTTCCACACCATGGATCCACAATGAGGACACACATAATTGTGTTCGTCTTCTAGGTCGTTGTATGCGAAGGTCGTAACTGGCTGTTCGTCTTTGGGTGAGTTGAACGGACGGATTCCTTTGAAAGCAGGACTTTGATGGAAGGGGGTTGAGTGTCTAGGAGAACGCATACGTGTGAAGTGGTCTCGCACTAGTGCACGTGCTGAATCGTTGGGGGAGGTGGCGGTGCGGCTACGTCTTCGTTCGTCTAGGATAGCACGACGAGCTGCTCGCCCTCTTGCGGGTTCCGAGTTCGATTGTTGCCTTGCGAGGTTTGAGTTTGATGATCGAGTTGATTGTTGTCTTGCGGGGTTTGAATTGGGGTCTGAGTTGGAAGAACGTAAGGTACGTAACCGGCGGGCACGGTTTGTACGGCATTGTTCGCGGAGGTCTCGGCGGACGGGGCCAGGGCCTCCTCTTCGGCAGTGATGCGGATGGTCCTGCGGTGGGCCTTCTCCGCGAGGGCTCCGGCGATCTGCGTTGGTGATGTTGGAGAACGAGAGGCGACAAAATGGAGAGCCTAAAAAGATTGTGGGGCGCATCAGTTCACAGTAGAAATCTGGAAGGCACCTGAAAGGGCACGGATGGCATATCAAACCGCGAGAAACAGGAATGTTCTCGAGTACTTTACAAAAAATCAATGCAGTACACGACAGGATGGAGAGCAGAAACAAACGCTGAACAAAAGGAAGAAAAGTTACGCACCAGAGCCTGGTGTTTGCGTTTGGCGCACCGCACGTGGAGTCCCTGAGGTTCTCCTTGAATAGAGATGCTCTCGAGAACTCCACAACAAAAACAATACAGAACACGAGAGGATGGAGAGCAGAGACAAACGCTTAACATTAAGAAAAGTTAGAACGCACCAGAGCCTCGTGCTTGCGCTTGGCGCAGCGGATGTGGAGTCCTTCCGGGTGCTCCTTGAGCAGCCAGAACCGCACTATGCCGGCCTTGTCCTCGATCTTCCCGGTGCAGCCCTCCTTGAGGTCTTCGAAAATGTCGTCCGGGTTGTAGGCGGAGCAGGTGGTCTGATTTGAACAAACACAATAAGCAGTGGACAGGCGATGAGACAAAGTACCCAGGTGAAAATGGTCTGCTTTGAAGGGATGTGAGTATGTATTACCAAGGCGGAGGTCCGGCACGTGGGTACACCTACTGTAAACGTCGGAATTTCTCCCCCGGAGTAGAGTTTCCCTCCCCCGCCCATTACCTTGTCGACCTGGAAGCATACGTTATTTGTTGTAGATTGTGATGCAGTTGGCGCTGCTTGTGAGTGTTTTATTTGCATGTCGAAGCACATAAAGCAAAGCACAAAAAGCATGATACGGTGTGGAAAATTCATGTCCAGAACTGCGCTTCGAGCGAGGTTTGTCCTATACCGCGACAATTCGCCTTCCTGAAGCGCTTGGTTGTTTTGTGTTCTTAAAGTAATCCCTAGAGTCCATCCACGGTAAAACGAGTGACCACGACCCCCCGAGAAAAATAACCACCAACCCCCACTGGTACGTCAATTTCCCCTCGGGGGGGTTGATTTAAAAAAAAAAAGCGATCATTACGAAAGGAAAAACTCACCCCGACGATGGAGCCGGTCGCGGGTGTGCATTGCACTAGAACGTTCTTCCTCGTGACGGGGTCGACGCCCCTCTTGGCGAGACAGTCGTCGAAGTACGCGTGGCTGGCAGTTCTTGTACACTGAATGCAATTAATTGAAAACGGCGAACGCGGATTGAAGAGGCTGTTGAAGGGAGTAAGACCATGCATGTCTCCGGTTTGCGAGAGAACAAAAAACATGGCGCAATGTATGTGTGTGTGGACGCGCACGAGAAATTACTGCCAAAAACGTGGGTTCTAGAGCGATAAGCGTGTAGCTGCCGACAATAGAATGCCAGCAAGCGGCGTTAGTCTAGCGGTTGCAACCGGCGGCAGTGTAGAGGGTAAGGTCGAAGGGCAGGGAAGAGAAATATCGCAAAAGCTCGGTGGGAGCACCTACGTCAGACGACAGAGACTTGGCTTTCTTGACGGTCTTCGGGTTGATCTCTCCAGTCGCCCAGCCGAGAGAGAGAACGTGCTCCACAGGAACCTTGCAGATTTCGCAGGCGATGTCGGGCTCTTCTCCCTCCTTCTTCTTGTCTTCGCCGAACTTGTTGACCGTGAACTGTCAGGACGTTGGGTCGTCTAGCTTGTTTTTTGAGCAGCAGACGAACGGGCGCCCGTTCTTGCGGTACTTGTGCACGAGGGAGGACTTGCACAGAATGCACACCCGGCCTGGGAACCCTCGGTAGCAGGCTTGAAATCGTCGCCAGACGCACCACCGTCAGAGGTGTGCCCGGGCTTGGGTTTCTTGTGGGGGGAGTTTTGTTCCAAGAAGCTAGACATGCCTCGAGCCGTTGCGGGCGAGAGAGGTTGGTTGTGGCGCGGGAAGGGCGGCGACGTTTTTTTTTGCGCGACAAACGTCCCGTAATTTGCCGTATTTCCGCTGGGAAGATCCCACGCGTCGAAGGAGATGTGTTGAAGATTCGGATAGGAGGGTAATGCATGCTGGTCGGGGTGAGCAAGCACGTATTTCGAGACTGCCACATCTTTTTGTTGTGACGGTAACTATAGGAAAAGCTATCCCGGACATAAAAGCAGAAAAGAACGAGGACCTGTTCGTATTTGGAGACTGCAGATCTTTTTCTTGCGAGGCTAAAGTAGTACAAGTTCTCCCGAAAATATACCAGAAATGAACGAGGCTACTGTTCGTATTTAGACTGCTGTATCTCCTTGTCCGGATAAACATAGATAGTAAAAGTTCTCCCGAAAGTAAAACAATCTGTTCGTACTCAGAGAACCAATCACTCACGCCAAAGCAACAATCAATCAAAAGCGGAGAAAATCTGTTCAAACGTGCGAACTAACTCCGTCGGGAAATAATGTAATTCGCCGTCGATTCCGATAGTAAAAGTCCTCCCGAACATAAAGCCGGATGAAGATAGTAAAAGTTCTGCCGAAAACAAAACAACCTGTTCGTACTTACAGAACCAATCACTCACGCCAAAACAACGATCAATCAAAAGCGGAGAAACTCTGAAACGTGAGAACTAACTCCGTCGGGAAATTATGTAATTCGCCGTCGGGAAGTTTTGAAATTTATTGTGTACGTACATTAAGCAGACTCAACAGCGGAGACAGCGGAGAAACTGTGTAATTCAGCACCAAAAGTACATTCAGCAGGAAAAAAGCCAGCTGGAGGGATTATGTAGGGACTGTCGCTCCGTCGCCCCAAAAGACCCCGAAAGCCGAATGGTCGCTGTTAAGATTTACGCGTTTGATTGGGGAAGGAGCCGTAGACTTCGTAGACGCGATTTTGCGCGCTCGCTAGCGCCTCGCCACGGGCGCCCCTACCGCGAGGCGCGCGCCGGCAAGGCCCTCGCAGCGCGGGGCTACCGGCAGTCGCAGGTCTTGCGTCGATTGGAGGCCTAGGCGCGGAGAAATCGCAAAAAAAGAGCACTAGGCGCACGAGAGCGCAGGATTTCGAAATGCAGGCACGAGAGCGCCTCTCGGCGTCCAGGATGAAGGTTTCTATATCTATATGAATGTATATAATACACGGTAGAATAGGTTCTCACAGGCGGCAGTTCTATAACAGCAATGGTGGGGTTCTAGGAGAGCTTCGTATGTTGAGGGCGGAGTTATGTTCGTTGTGTTGATGATGGAGACGTCGCGAGGCTTGCGCTCATCGCGTGGCGGTGGTAGCTTTTGTCGATCGGTTAGAGCAATCATTCAGCGGTGGTGTGGAGAACACCTTCATAAAGGTTGAAACTCCCCGACGTCTGCCGCGGACGAAACCCTCTTTGCCACAATGGCGTCGACAAGAGACGATAGGTGTCTGCTTTTGGTTGCAAAAAGACTCGGGTTCAAAACCCGCTGCTCACCTAATTTTCTTCCGGAGTACGGAAAAAAAAAGGCAAAACGGTGGGTGGGCCAAGAAACGATGCGCTGTCTATCGAACTCGAAACTTCTGGCAATGCGTGGCGAAAGTGGTTCACCCGCACACACGCACAGAAGATTGTTGGAAAAAAGGCGGTTCTACTCGCCGCCAGCCGGTCGGGTTCCGGTTACCCCAAGAAGATTTATCTTGCCCAGCAAACAAGAAGAAGCCTCGAAAAAGGTTGAAATTCCCCAACGTCTGTCGAGGACGACACCTTTTTTCCAACAATCTTCTGTGCGTGTGTGCGCGTGAACCACTTCCGATGCGTGAAAAGTTTGGAGTTCGATACACACAGCAGTCCATCGTTTTCTTGGCACACCCACCGTTTTTCCTTTTTTTCCGTACTCCGGAAGAAGATTAGGTGAGCAGCGGGTTGTGAACCCGTGTGTTTTGCAACCAAAAGCAGGCATCTGACATCTTTTGTCGACGCCATTGCGGAAAAGAGGATTTCGTCCTCTACAGACGTTGGGGAGTTTCAATCTAGGTGTTCTCCACATTAGCTTTTGTCGATCCGTTAGAGCAATCATAAAACTGCAGCATGAAAGCAGCTGTTAACCGGCATGTGTTGAAGTCTTTAACCGCTGCTGTGAAGGTCAAGTGACGCCTGCCAGAGACTGGACTTTTTTGCAGCTGCAGCTGCTTTGTTGCTTGGGGTGAGGACGCCGCAGTTGGGGACTGCGACGGCAAACACAAGTGATTGCAGCAGTTTAGTTAGGCCACCACCCCCGGCTGGCGATGGCGACTGTTGTGGTCGTATTCTTCAGCAGGGATGGATGCCGTATTGTATCGGATAATTATTGCTCGCTCTATGGCTAAGGCTCCTCTGTCTTTATAGATAGCTTTTTCAGATGTGTGGAGGTGTATCTTCGTATGTTAGACGTTTCCTGGTGCAGCTCGTACAGAGCGAAAGCTTTGTTTCTAGCCTGACGAAGCATCCCCTTTACGCCGCGACGTCCACTTGCCTGCCCCACCGCCCGGCTCCGGTCCAACAACTGCATATGATAGGTCGTCTCGTGGGAGCGAGGGCAGAGATGAGGTTCTCGAAAAGGCGAGGCGAGAGCGCGCTCAGCGCGAGAAAGCGAGAGCCTCGCGCGGCCAGGCGGTATCCATTCAGAGCTGGTTCCGCGGGCGATCAGCGGCGGAGGCAGCCCGTGGTTCGGAGCGGGCGGACTGGGACAGGAAGATGTCCGACTTCGGAAAGCTCCAGCAGACGCTTGTCGCCCGGTGAGTTCCCTCATAGTTGAGCGTCGGATTGCATTTGGTTTGGTTTGATGTTTTTCCCGATATGAACTCTGAGCCGAGGTGCCAAACGCTGCAGGCAATATTTTACCCCCGAATACCTGAGATGCATCCAACAGAAAACGCACAGTACCTGTCCATATCGAAACTGGGTATCCTTGTTGTCTTCTCACCCTTGCTCCCCTCCCCGTTCACCCGCCCGCCCCCCCGCCCTCCACGCTGTCTGACGTGATGGCAGGGGTATTCCGTTCACGCCTCCGGTGAAGTTCGTCCTGATGGCCCTTCAGCAGCTCATTTTCTTTTATCGGAGAGAACAGGTCGGAAACAGGAAACAACAGTGCTCAGAGCTTGACTGCTGTTGCTTTGCTTGACGCGTTGCCTTTGACAAGCATGTCCGTTTGGCCAGCAGTGCTATTGCTATGTCGTTCGTCGCACAGAGAGAGAGAAACGACGACACATGCAGAGCACCAAATTGAAGGATGGGTCTCTCTTAGGCCCTCGTGGGCGAGTCGATGCGGGGAAGGGAGCGCGTTTTTCCCCCCGCTGTACGCCAGGGGCACACCAAGTATACGCAGATTTCCATTCGATGTGTGCCATCGGTAGAAGATTTCTATTCGATGTGTGCGACACGCACGGCCAAGCCTAGCCTGCTTCCATCGAACCGCCCTACTCCCCGCCCTGCCTTGTTCGGACCCTCTCCCACCCCCGCCCCCCTAATCTCGCGTCGCACTCCTGTGTTGTAAGCAGGATGCCGCCCGACTCTGCCTTTTCTGCGAGTCGGTGCTGACCCTCTGCGTCTTGCAGGCAGACCCATCCTTGAATCCGGCTGCCCACCTCGCCGGCATCGTCGCCGAGCCCGCTAGCGCGGCGGGGAGAGGGACAACGGCAACATCGGCGGACCCGGCTCTCAGGCTCCGCCTCCGGAGGCTTCTCGCTGCATGCCTGGACCACACCGAGAGGGAGCTGAACAAGGTGAGACCTTTTTGTGCACGGTAAAACCGCGTGTGTGTCCTGCAAAGCGTGCGCTGTCATAGCCGGTTGTGCCGTTTTTGTTGTATGAGTTTCTTGCTCCTGCCGCGGGGAAAACGACTCTCTTGCCATCGGCAGCTCTGTCATTTTGTGCGTCACTGAAACCAGAGGCGCCTGCGCGAAGGGGGCACGCCAAGCATACGTACCTCCCTGCCCGTTACCCTCACGGTTCACTCCCTCCAATTCAGGGCGTGAGCGACGGCAATAGCCCTCTCAAGATCCTGCTCATGCTGACCGGGAGCAGGGGCCACGTGGCGTGCCCCAGCGGTATGCCCGAGCCGACGATGACTCCCCCGGCTATGGAGGCCAGGGCGGCGGTTTCGCGGTGCTGCATGGAGCTTCTGGTGAGAAGGAATGGTGTTTCTTGGCAAGGATTGTTGGGAAGCTGGGTGCTGTGTGTTACGTGCTTGCTGCCCACGCTTGCCCCTAAGTATTTTCGGCTTGGACTACGCCCGTTCCCTTGTTTGAGAAGAACCTCTGGCGGGCAGCGCGGGATGGTTGTGTGACCCGGGTGGCAGCACTCCCCAAAACCGATCTCTCGGGCGCCGCCGCGAGAAGAGTGGACCCCGCCCACACACACATGACACCCCACGGCACCCCCGAATACAACACACAGCTGACTGTGTTTTTTGCCAATTTGCGGGAATCAATTTAGGTGTTCGAGCTAGGTCTATTTTCCACCCTGAGGAACGTACTCATCGGCGGGCCTACTGAGCGAAAGGCGATCGCTTCAGCCGGCACGACGACACAATTGAAGCCGCCCCCCGGGCGACAGGGAGCGATTGTTGGGTCCTGGGAGCTGGCGTTGACGGTACGTGGTGACTCTTGCTCCTATCTCGTAAAGTGCTGTGTTATCTGTTGTTGGATGGCTGCGTGTGTGTGTTGTGTGATTCTTTGGTTTGTGCCGACCAGAGCTCATACATTAGGATGGCCAACACGAGGGTATTCTCATTTTTGCGAGACACTTCAATCTAACCCCACGCTTGGGTGTGTGTATATGAATGGTTCGGTGGCCCCATGTTTGCGTTCGCGTACTCTTCGACATCCGTTCTTCCCCGTCTATTGTATTTTGTGGTGGGTGCATCTTTATGCGGACCAAATGCTTGGCTGGCACTATGGTCGGATCACTTCCTCACCCCCCCACCCCGCTCACGCTCTCGTCCGCATCCACGCCTGATGTTCGCGTGTTCGTGCGCCGGCGACGCCGCCTCCGCCGCCAGGCGCTCGACGCTGTTGGAAGCCTTTCTCCTGCCGCAACCGTCGCCCTCGCCGCTTCACCTCTCTCTCGATCACCACCACCGCCGTCAGCTGCCACCGCCGCGGTCCCGCTCCGCGCGTCGTTCGTGGCGGAGATCTTGTCGGTGCCGCTCCTGCCATCCAGGCTAGGCGTCGACGGTGTCAACCTCTTGCTCAAGGAGCGGGCGGAGGCGTTCTTCGACTGCCTCAGAGATTTCCGAGTGGAAATGGTGGCCGCCGCGGCCGCCGACGGCGAGCGCGGAGGAAAAGGCCGAGCGCAAAGTGCCGCCGCTGATGCATCGGCAGCGGCCGGTCCTGGTGCCGAAGAGGGGAATATGAGGAGTCGGGGTGGCGCCGGCGGCGCCGGCCACTGGGGGACGTTTCATCTCCCTCCCCCGCCCGTGTCTTGCTGCTCGACGGAGGCGTTTCTCCTCGGCAACGTCGTGGCGATGGGAACAAAGATCTCGGCGGAAGGCGGCGGAGGGGTGGGGGGAGGGGGCAGAATCAATGCCGGCGCACCGATGACGGCCTCGGCAGCGCGACGAGGGCAGCGGGAGTTCATGCGGGCGGTGACCAGCTTGCTGGAGCTTCGGGTGAGAGGACAAACATGGAGGGGCGGGGTGGGGGTTGGGGGGGGCGTACTCTTATGTTTTGCATGCCTTAGCGGTTAGACCATTGACCACGCATCCTCCAGAGGACGGAGCATTGTTCCCACAGGACCGATCGCCGATGGCCAATCGTTCCTTCCTACTTTGCCAAAGGTGGCTCAAACATGTCTTCCCTAGTCTATCTATCCTAACGATATCCCTTCCCGCCTTTTCAACCCATCTCCTATGCCCCAGTACAACTACCGTCCTTTCCTCTCTATTCCATGCCTCAAACATCTCCCTGTACGTCCCATCTATTTTTCCCAGCTCAGTCACGTAAACTTCCCTCTCCTTCTTGTGCCACGGACATTCCGCGACTACATGAACACGGTCTTCGCATTCGAAGCCGCAATCACATTTGAACTCGTCGTCTTCGTCGTCTACCGTCCTATGTCTTCGTCGACGTTCTCGAAGGCCTATGTCCCCGGTCCTGAATTTGACCTT